>MU189957.1:16442-47033 GCA_016904865.1 Pissodes strobi
TGGCAATCCCGGGTGGCAAGTGGAGTAATCCCGGCCATCCTGTCTTGGCAGGCGGAGTAATCCCGGACATCCTGGCTTGGCAGGTGGAGTAATCCCGGCCATCCTGGCTTGGCAGGTGGAGTAATCCCGGCTGAGTATCCTTCCAAACTAAGTCCATCCAGGATTCGCGTCCGAGTTAGGGAACCGTTCTGCTGAACCGACCGTGTCATAGGGCTGGAGCTATTGAGAACCGTATACCGAATCGCTACCGTTTACCGTATCTACTGCCGTATTTACCGTAGGGCTTCCGTGTCGCTACCGTTTACCGTATCTACTGCCGTATTTACCGTAGGGCTTCCGTATCGCTACCGTTTACCGTATCTACTACCGTATTTACCGTAGGGCTTCCGTATCGCTACCGTTTACCGCATCTACTGCCGTATTTACCGTAGGGCTTCCGTATCGCTACCGTTTATCGTATCTACTGCCGTATTTACCGTAGGGCTTCTGTACCGCTACCGTTTAACGTAATTGCTAACATACTTACCGTGGGGCTTCCGCACCGCTACAGTCTACCGCGCGATTAGAGATTTCGATTCTTTTACTACCGTTTTGAGTTTTCTTACGTGTTACCGGGTTGGGTCGCTTAGAATAAGTTGCTTGATACTTTTAGCTATAAGAAAGTTAGGTTTATACTTACTGTCGGATAAACACGACCATTATTTTGTTTACACGGAGTGTTTCATTTACCAGGGACCGATTCCGATTATTTAAAAACCGAACCTTGGACAAGCGTTTCTCCACTGTCTAAAGGCTACCCGATAGGCGAACAGCGATCCCCTTTGTCGCTGTAAATATCAAAGGGGTGGCGCCCGAGAAAACCGAAATACAGGAGGTCGCAAAAAGTAAGTAAAGGGCGCCGTTACAATACAAAATTAAAATACATACCTTCATTATCAGTATCCATGACTAAAAGGTGTAAGTTCTTGCACAACTGCACGAAAAAAAGATATCAATTCTATTGCACCCAAACAACATGTATCTTGCAGAGGCTGTAAAAAAAACTTTTTGATTGACGCGTCACTATGCCAAAACAAATGGAAGATTTTTTTTGTTTTCATGGCCAACTTATCAACTAATACGTTTACTTTAAAATGTTCCATGTTATTCCGTTAAATTCGCTATGTTGCTTTTTCGACTTTTTTCCGCATTTTCGTCCAAAGGAACCACGGTGCGTCGCCTCTCCAAAATTTGTTTGTTACATTCGACCATCCTGCAACAATTAATGCTCTCATTAATTTAACTCGCCAGTAAATCAACCAGGTCTTATCGATCTGTGCATTCGCCATAACACTAAATCGCCTACCCTAAGGGGGGTTTTGCCTGCGGTTGCAACCTTACGCCTTTTATCGAATATCACCTTTATATTACGTCAGATTTTCACTCGTCTTTAAATTTTAAATCGCCATAGCTCTCGCCTTTTGCCAACAGAGCATTCGCCATTTGCACCTCGCCAGTCAAACTCACTCGCATGCACCTTTCAACCTGACCATTCGCACTTTGCACCTCGCCAGTCAGACTCGCATGCACCTTTCAACCTGACCATTTGCCCTTGTTTTACACTTCGCCTTGCTCGTAAACGCCAGCCCGCGCCAGCAGTTAGAAATAGTACGCCTTGGGTACCCTAAATTCGCCAAACGCCTCTCTCAATTTGAGAATCGCCTCAGAAGACCGCAAAGTATTCGTCGCCTTCGCCTGCGCATGACCCTGGACTTCTTTGCCCCTCCATATCCACAATATCGGTTGATGAACGCCGATATCCGTCAAAAGAGGAAAGCAAGTCAGTATACAAGTCGCCAGGGGAAGAGCAACCAAATGCCCTCGCATTCGCCTGTAGATCGAGAGGTAGACCGTCAATCAGACACGAAAGCGCCTTTGTGCCTGAAAGCCCACACCTTTCGATCAACGCCATTTTATCATGATAATAATGGGTCATGGTTTCGCCGTCCAATTTAATCCTGACAAGCAAAGTCATGCACTCTAGGAAACGCCTTCCTAAGAGCCGCCTTCCAGTCTTCCCATGAGAGGTCATATTCATCGAGCCGATTAAACCAGCCCCTTGCTGCGCCTTGCAATTTCGCCTGCATAAAATACGCTCTCTCATAGTTCGACCATTCGTGAATATCGCCCAACTGATCAATTTTGCTCAACCACCTGACTACGTTACAGCCCTGGTTGTCAGGATCGAAAGGGTTAATAATGTCGCTGCCTGCCCTTGCCCTTGACCCCATACAGCCCGAACTGCCAGCGGAGTCCGCCCTATCGCTACAAGTATGCTCTACTACCGCCTTAGGAACGCTCTCGCCTGATTTTTCGCCTTTCTTGATGCCCTTGGTACCGCCAGTACCAACGGCCGCCTTTGCTATTTCGGCCGCCACAATCTACTGGATACTAGCTGCCAAACCGCCTTTCAACAGCTTATGTACCATGGAAACTGTTTCGTCTTCCATCGCCGATTCGCCTTCGCCGTGGTCACCGTCGCTCAATTCAAGCTCGTAATGGAGCTCTAACTCGTCAGTTCTGCCTTCCTCCATAGGCAATCACTTGAAAAAAAACGCATTTAGACACCAGTAAATACAGTTAAAACGCCACAATTCTTATAATAATCACTGATAGCACACACATGTGTGGTATTTGATAGCACACACACTTATTATGGTGACGTGACTATCTATCTCAAAAATCGTCAAATGTCAATCCACTGTCAAGGATAGCAACAAAAGCCGCCTTTTGTTAAAAAAATTTGTGATACCGCCACTCACGAATAAAAGAAGACAGACACCAGTACGATTCAACTGGCCGAAATCGCGTATTTCACCGTTCTCCACAACAAATAACACAATACGTAGGTTATCCGACTTCTGATCTGTAAACAACTAATTTTTAGTAATACGTTTGATTACGCCAATATTATTACAGCCACTAATATTTCCGCCATACACCATAGAGCTTTGCCAATATAGTCATCATAATTACATAACGCCATGAATCGACTCTGCTACTCATACAATAACTATCTACGCCTTATTTCTAATCTATCTATATACTCCGTATTATATAACACCGATTCGATTCTACTGCTGCGCCATTCGTTTTCCAGGGTTGTCACGTCCTCGCCTATTTGAACGTCGCACGTCGCCTCTCCAAAATTTGCTTGTTACAACTTATTTTGACTGATCAGGTCAAAATCCAAGTTAGTTAAAAGCCGTAAGATACTATTGCAATTTAGTCAATTAAATGTACAATCAGCTAAATACAATTAGGGTTCAAAATAGACAATCTAATTTTGAGATATTATTATAGTAAATGAAATATGTACAGTAATTATCCATGTACAAAGTTACGTAAAGTTAAAGATAGGTAAGACAATTTGGCCATAAGGCAAGATAACTGTACAATAAGATAAATATACAATCAGGTAATCGTGAGATACGATAAGACAAAAGTATACTTAATTAGAGATAGGTAAGATAATTTTGAAATATAATCCGAAATTTACAATACAGTACGTAAATGTGCCATAAGCTAAATTTACAAGATATAAATATGAAATTAAATTGTGAAATGTTGGTTTTTCTGTTGTTAAGAAATCATGTACGGTATTTAAATATTTCTAAAAAACAATCACTTATCTTTATGGACTTCCAGACAACGAGAATGCTCAGGGCCTCCAAGCGCTTCACAGCAGAGTGGTTTCACAACCACGGAGTCCTCCCGACCATATAGTTTCCACTTCTCAAATCAGCAAATCGCTACCCCCCGGGCTACGATTTAAGAATAGAGCATTGTCCTAGAATCCAGATTAAATAATCCCCCAAAAGTGGTATTAAGCTCCAGTTCGAGAATGATTAGTACTTGGCCTTAGAAATAATTAAAAGTTGGTGTTTTCATTGGATTTTGAAAAAGCGAAATTCCTAGGAGTTCACACTGAGATCAGAATGAGATTCCAGTGAAATACAAGTGAGATACAAGTAAAAGCCTGAAATACAAAAAACGAACATCAGACGTCTCAAAATGGCGTCCGCGTACTGCTCGGAAAAACTCGTCCATCGACGCAAATAATTACTTGTTGTTATGGCTCATTCTTCTTCAGGTTTTGGCTAATCCATCCTAGGACGCGACAGAGTCGAACATTATTATAAAATCCAGACTAGCTGCTTCCAATTCCAAAATTGGAATTACCGACACTATTACCTAGCCTTGCTGAAAGTCTAGTCTCGAACTCACCAAAGAGGCTCGTGATCTCGTTCCCATCGGTTTTATGCACTCGTACTCGTAAAAAACTGGTTCCCGACGAAACACACGAAGTCAGATTACAATATCCGATTCGGCACGACATCAATTCAAATACCGCTGACTATGTAAACATGAACTCGCTTCCTAATTAGAAAATTGCACAATATCTCGATCAAAACTCCTTTACGAAACATTCAAAAACACGTAACTGACAAAACAAAGCAGCTAGTATGTCCAAACCTCGAAAAAACAACGTTATATAAAGAAAATTACTCGCTGATGTACTGCTGGTTGCCTATCTACATCGCCTACTTTTCATATTAAATTCAAGACGCCGCGCCATTACTATACGCCGGCCTCCCAGTAGCGTAGCAAATTAATTTCATTAAAAATAAGTCCAATGGTGTGTTATACTATATTGAAATTTATGAATGCAGGAAAATAAATTAATTGTTTTTGGATATTTAACCCCGAGAACTGACACAGAAAATTCAAATTTACTGACATTGGAACGAGCATATCCAAATGATTGTCACAGGTGAACAATCCGACGCTTGGCGAATTCTGCTTCGCAATGATATGAAGAGCCGACATCGAAAGATCAAAAAGCGACGTCGCTATGAACGCTTGGCCGCCGCAAGTCAGTTATCCCTGTGGTAACTTTTCTGACACCTCTTCCTTAGTTAGCTTTAAAAATTTTAGGTTTTGTTAAGCGCAGTGTTTCAAAGTTTACCTAACATCTATAGTTTTAAGAATTTATACTGTTCTCTTATTAGATCTGTTTTGGAATATGCCTCGACTGTTTGGTCTCCTTCCTATCATGTTCATATTAATAGTTTAGAATAAGTCCAAAGAACATTTTTTAAATTTATAGGCTACAAACTTAGCATTCCTGTTGAAGCAATAGATTACCATGACATTAATAAATTGTTACATTCACCTAAATTAAAAAAGAGCAGAAACTTTTTAGACTTAATTTTTTTATATAAAATCTTAAATGGTTTGATAGATTCACCAACTTTATTACAAAAAATATACTTTTCTATTCCTCAAGTCAGTCTAAGACATCATGAACTGTTTTTTTATTGAATAGCATAGGACAAAATATGGCCAAAATATTCATACAAATAGATTATGTGGAATTACTAATGATATTACAAACGAAATAGATTTTTTCAACTTAAATTTAAGCATATTCAGATCGCACATTCAGCATAGGATTATTTAGGTGTTTATATTCATTGTCTACCTGTACCTTTTTGTACTTTTTTGAAAATGGTTAATCCGTTAATAAACCTTTAATTTACTTTACGTTATTGTCATTTCCCATCGCGTAACGTACCTACATTTTAATATAAAACTTTTCAATAACAATAATTTTAGTTCTTTATATAAATATGAAAAAAAACATCGACTTGCTTTTGATAAACATCTACTTCTATATTGTGTATGTAGATAGAGAAGTGCTATGTTGTGTTCTGCGAAAAAAATTAAATTGATTGAGAAAGAGTTAATTAAATAAATAGGAGTACTTAAAATATACATGATGTCTTAAATATGATATTTTATAAAAATGTTGCACTTTTTCTTTATACAATACGTCATATTATTTAGGCTAATTAATTTCTTAATTTATATTTTGCTCCTCCGGCGTATATCTATATATTCCTCTTTGTTCCTTTTATCAAATAGTGTATATATCTCTCTTTATTTATTGTATTGATTAGTTCTATATGTTGCCCCAGCATACTTGTTTCGTCATCAGTTGTCGAGTTCTGATTGGTCGGCAGTTACCAGACAACCGATCTATTTAGGAACCGTGGGTTATGCTTACTAGCCGTAGCCGACCGTAGATTATTCGTATCTTCCAGACAGAAGCCACAAGTCCAAGTAGTCTCTTTTGAATTATTTCACATGAGTTAACTTATTTGATATGGCAAAACTCTTTTTAAAAAATATTTATTCGATAAAAGTTACAAAGTACTTGATACTACTACATGTCAAAGAATATTAATACATATGTTTCTAGAAATTAC
Organism: Pissodes strobi; assembly: GCA_016904865.1. NCBI lineage: Eukaryota > Metazoa > Arthropoda > Insecta > Coleoptera > Curculionidae > Pissodes > Pissodes strobi. The sequence continues at coordinate 22,754 of MU189957.1, forward strand.
AATATATAAACTTGTACTGCTAACTCAGCAAACTACGCGTCAGCGGTTTCCATAAGAGAAGGCGATATAACTCCTCCACCCGTACAATCAACTACGCCATTTGGGGGAGTTGAATTGGCTGATGATCTTGAACTTCGGTTCTTCTTTCCGTTCGTACAACCAGTTTTCGGCACCCTTTTCGGTATGTCAGGTAGGCACAGCTAAGGACCAGAAATCCATATATTATAAGAATGGTCCAGATGGAAGGATAGTCGAAAACTTCGTCGGTGATAATAAAAGGCTTATTGGCGATTATTTGGGTCTTCAGATTCTGCAGGCTATCGAGTTTCAAGTCATCTAAATGTTGGCTCAAGTTTAGCGTCGGCAGTGGGGCTCGGAGCTCCAACTATTATATCAGGAAAGAGGACTGGGTGAACAGAAATGTTAGTTTGCTTCTGTTCGTTTATGATGGCTCTATTTCTGATGATAACTTGACATCCATTTGGAATTTCGGAAATGTATGTTCCAAGCAGTCGCAGTTTTTCTACTTGAGCATTACAATTGATTTTGGCAACTTCTTCTTTTGGTAAAGCGAATAACCACTGTTGAGAATCGGCCAACTGATTTATTATTGGTTCTTGGAAATGTGTCTCAATTTGCGTGCATGCGGAGGTGTCTTTTGAAGATGACAGTAAGCTTACTCCGCAAGGATTGGATTCTTCAATGTCTTCTAGCTTTTCAACGTTGCAAAGGTGTTGTAACTTCGTGACCTTTTGACAAGCCTGGTCTTGGTATTCGTAGTATAATTTATTTTTAATTAAATACTTATTTCGCGGCAAAACAACCTTAATATTGGTGCAGAATACAAATGAAAAAGCTCAAAAACTTCAGAAGTTGTAATTGGTATGTGTAATAAATATGTTACTCTATTATTTAGAACAAAACAATCGATATTTATTATTTTTTCAAATAAAGCAACCTTTTCAAGCTCTGGATTAATAATCATTTGTTCTGAACCTACCCTTTTTTGTATAGTAATTAATTCACTTAAAAGATCTTCAGTTTTTATGATGCTTGGATGCATTGTTTTTAATTTACACAAAGTCATAGAGTTTTCAATATCCTGGAGAATGGAATCGAGGATTTCATAAACATTAATTATTTGGTTAAGTGTGTCCTTGATATACATGGAATTTTCCCTATAAGTGGATTTCTGTACTAAATAGCATATTTGATTAATTTTTTCTTGAATTAATTTTCCATGCTTGCCAACCTGATTGATCATATTATTAAATTTACTAATAGCATTAATTGATAGTGAATTTTGTTTCAAGATGTTTTCCGACAACTGATTTTCATTGTTTTGTAATTGTTTAATAACCCGTTCGTATTTTTCACCATCAGCGGCATCTAAGTTGCCGGTTATTGCTTTAAATACTGAGCCAAGCATATTCACAAGGCCTCTTTTAATTCTATCAGGGTGAGGAATTATTTCTTTAATCTTATTTTCTACTCTTACTTGTGTCATTGTTAATATTTTTAAGTAATTCTGAATGTGTTGCTAATAAGGTCGTTACGTTGTCTGATTTCAAATGCAATTTGTTTATTTCTAAGATTATCGGAAGTAATTGCACAAGTGCATCAAAATTACCGATAATTTTGCAAGACAGCGTGTTGTCTAAAAACTGCATGAGTTTATTTTCATATTTTGGAGAAAGAGCCCGACACCGAAGGTGGAGGGCTCTTTTTTCAAAATATGAAAATGACCGAATGCAGTTTTTCTAAGACAACACGCTCGAATGCAAAATTATCTGGTTATTTTGATGCACGAGTGTAATTCGGGGGAATATTTCCCGAATAAGGACATGGTTCAAAAAAATACATGTTTATTCTTTTTTTAATGAAAAAAGTACATTATGTAACTGTAAACAAAATAAAGATGCGCAAAAATACGATTTTTTAATCCGAAACGAGACATTTTTAATAATATATATTGACTTCACTTTGACGTTATTTATAAATTGTCGCTGTCATCGTAAGTCTACAATGGAATTACCATAGATACGTACGATGCAATTATCGCAGTGCTCTTTCGGTTTCTGCAGTGCAATTATCGCTGTAATTTTCCGAGAATTGCACTCCTCTAATGGGATTTTTTATACATGAGGGAAATATTCGGGTTAAGTCATAATTAGTGATGGGCATAACCGAATTATTTTGATAACCGAATTATTTGTATTCAAATAATATTAATAACCGAATGATTATTTCAATAATCATTCGAATAAATTCAAGTTAACGATCGCAGCCGGTTAGGAAGGAGGTTCAGCGTCATGGGCATCTTAATTCGTAACTCGTAACTGCTGTAATTGTCTTATTAAGGATGGCTTAATAAATAAGTAAATATAACAACAGAATACGAGTAAATATTTGATTACGAAATATTATTGAACAAAATATAATAAACAGCATTTTACGTTTTTCAATCAAAAATACTTAAACTCCAAAATATGATTTTTGGATGTGTTGATTACATGTAATGAACATAATTATTAAAAATCTACTTTGCAAAAAAGTATTTCTCTCTGGCGATATATTTATAGTACTATATAATATTAATAATTAATAGTACATATTATATTGTTATAGTTATATTACGACTTATGTATGCTCCTACATTCTAAATTCCAATATATAATCTAAAAACTAAACAAACATTAGGTGATAATTGGTGTAATGTATTGGAAAGCAGGCTGTATTCATTACGAAATTGCTGTATTTGCACTTTTTAGGCGTCCAGGCGCCGAAAATTGGATATTTTTTTTATGTTAGGTAGGTACGCAATAAAAGTAAATTATGTAATCTTAACTTAATATTCGCTAGTTTTCACCCCCCAAGTTCGGCTTCCACATACCACATTCTACCGTTACATTTGAAATTTTAAAACTCATCTTTTATTCGAGCTAAACATTGAAACTTGCTTCATAACCCATAACTAAATTAAATCCGCTCCTTGCTCGTTGATCATTCGACGGATCGACGCGACGCGACAGCGAGGTTTGTTCCTTCGTGTTCGTATTTGAATTCGTACGTATCAGGTTCAGGTTATTTTTCATTCGAATACTTGTGGAATGAAAACCGAATAATACAGGTTATTTTAATAACCGGATAACAGGTTATTTTTCATTCGAATAAGCCCATCACTAGTCATAATAATGAATTAAAGTGAAACGATAATCGCGAATCTTAGCATTTCCTATTTTTATCGGCAACAATCCAGGATTGTCATCTAATTTTCTGAGAATAACTTTATCTTCGATCCCAATTACAGCTGGGAGAAACACGACGACACAGCTGAAATATAATACACGATAATGTAACTAAGGTAAAAGGTAAATGTAACTTGAAGTTATACACATGTTGTGATAAAAAAATGCATATGTTAATTAGTCGAAACTGTATGTGTATTCCTGAGAGGTCTTTTTACATTATCCATGTGAACTTTACCTTGAACATTAGAAGTTACAGTCTTACGTTCTTTATTAACTGATATGACTTCCACGGGTTTTGAGAATTTCTCGGCAAGTTTTTGGCGAGTATGCTTTTTTATGTATACTTCTTGACTTGGCTCAATTAAATCAGGGGCGACACGGTTTGCATTTATTTTGTTTATTAATTTCTCTTTATTTTGAATCAGTTTTTCGTTAATTTTTGAGTAAAGCAATTTTGATCGTTCTTTATGGTCAGTAATATTATCCATTAGCAGCAGTTGCTCCAAATTTATGTCAAATGGATCATCTGAGGTAATGTGACCATTTATGATATCGATCGGTTTTAATTTTGTCGCTGAGTGTATGGAATGGTTGTAAGCTAAAATTGCGGAAATCATTTTTTGCGATATTGTTGACTTACTAAAACCTGGAGCATTTAATAATTTTATGTGTTCTGCGATGGTGGAGTGAAAACGTTCCACTACGCCGTTCAGTTGAGGATGATTGGGTGAAATAAAGTGGATTTTAATTTTATGTAATTGTAGTAATTCGGTAACTACTGAATTTGTAAATTCCGTCCCGTTGTCTAAGATTATTTGCTTTCGCACACCATGATGAGAGAAAAAGGATAGCAGGTTATCTGCTATTTCTGTTGCTGCTAAAGATTTTAAAATATAGGCTTGGGCATATTTTGAAAAGCTATCGACCACTGTGAGAAATTTTGTTTTTTCAAGGGTATAGGTATCGATGTGAATAATTTCGAAAGGCTTTCCTGCGGTAGGTGTTATGTTCATTTGGGTTTTAATAGGATTCCTTTCATATTTTGTTCGTATGCAAATTTCACATTGCTTTATAAAAGTTTGAATTGAGCTTTTCAAATTGAGCCAGTAATACTTGTTTTTAATTTTTTCTTCCGTTTCCTCTATTCCTCGATGGTTGCTTTTTCCCTCATGATAATTTTTTATAATTTCAGGGATGCTTTCCTTATCTGTGACGTCAATAAGTTTACTACGACACCTTTTAAATTGAAACGAGGGCCATATAAAATATTTCCTTACGACTTCACAAAAAGGTTCATACAATTCTTGAGTTTCGAAATATAGATAGTACAATTTTCCTGGAACTATACTTTCTTTTACAAAATTCAAGATGTCGGATTCAAAATTATTTGTACTTATTTGAACGTAAAAACGTCGTTTTTATTCTAAAATAAAATTTTCATTCTGGTCTTCGCTGGTGAGTGTGCTACTTGTGAAATTATAATTTGATTAGGGCCAAAGTTTACAGGGCTTTCCAGAATTGGGATTCCGACAATAGGATCCTGGTTATTGTTAGAATGAATGGTGTCACCTTCGTATGGTTCTGGGATTTCTATGGGATTTTCGTCTAGCTGAACTATCATAGAAGCTTGGTCTATGTCTTCGTGCTCTCGAGAAGTTGAGGGCTGGTTGAACTGTTGATTTTCATCTTCAAGTTCTTTGTTGAAATCTTCTATGTATTGTTTAAGACTAAATCCGTCCTGACCTTCCTTAACATGTAATTCGATGCGTGACAATGCATCTGCGTTGGTGTTGGCCTTGCCCTTTTTATATAGTATGTTGTAATCGAACTCTTCCAATTTGATTCGCCATCGCATCAGCTTGGAATTGGGATCTTTTAATGAAAATAACCACTGAAGTGGCTTGTGGTCAGTAACGATATTAAATTTACGCCCATACAAGTATGGCCTAAAATATTTTGACGCCCACACCAGACACAAACATTCCTTTTCGATTGTCGAATAGTTTTGCTCTGAATCGTTGAGTGTACGCGAAGCGTACGCCACTGGTAAGTCCTGACCGATGGGTCCTTGGCTCAGTACTGCACCCAAGGCTACGTTGCTGGCATCCGTTGTCAAGTTGAATGTTTTTGAAAAGTCAGGGTATTGTAGAATTGGGTCGTTAATTAATACATTTTTGCAAGTATTAAAACAATCTAAACATTCTTAATCGTGAACTATTTTGGCTCCTTTTTTAAGGCATTTTGTAAGGGGTTTCGTAATCTTTGCAAAATTATTTATAAACCTGCGGTAATACCCTAGCAAACCGAGAAAACCTTTTATTTGTTTAGTTGTTGATGGAACAGGATAGTTTTTGATAGCGGAAATTTTATCCGGATTAGGCTTGACTCCCTGTGGGGTAACCACGTGTCCCAGATAGGCTACTTCACGCTGCAAAAATTCGCTCTTGTCAAGTTGAATTTTAAAGTTGGATTCCCTTAGGCGTGGTAACACCTTTTTAAGGTTATCCATGTGTTCCTGCAAGGATGTTGAAAATACGATAATGTCGTCAAAAAGTCAAAAGTCAAAAATCTATTTAATCAAAAAAATGCAACAATAAATATCACAATTGAATGACCTGGCATCAATATGATAAAGTAAAAATACTCCTTACAAACTAATACATTGCTTAGAATAGAAAAAATTTACAATCATACTACATTTACAATTATAATACATTAGTTAAAATAGAAAAAATTTCCAGTTATACATTTAAAACAACACAGAAAAATTTACAGTTAAAAAACGTTTAATACACAGCCCAAACATTTAAAATCTATAACTCAAAAAATCAGTTACCGAGTAAGGCTCTATTTCTAAAATTAACCCAAGAAGAGATTCCTTGAAGTCTTTAAAATTTGTTAAAGCTTTAAGGTTCGCAGGCAGCTTGTCATAGAATTTTTATACAGGCATATGCAGGTCCTTTTTCAGTTACGGTCAGTCTGTGTAAAGGTATGTTCAAGCCTTGATATCTGGTGTTTATAGCTGGTGAGTGGTTTCCAAATGAGAAAATTGGTCCCTGTTTTTAAAGAAAAATATCAGACACTCATATATATAAAGACCTGCAAATGTGAGGATGTTGAGCTCTCTAAACTTGCCCCTGCATGATTCTCTGTAATTCATAGACTTCATAACGCGTACCGCCCTTTTCTGCGCAATGAACACTCTATATGTATCCGTGCTGCCGCCCCAGAATATGATCCCAAACCTCAGAACAGAATGTATATTTGCAAAATATATTATACGAAGTGTGTTGATGTCTAAGTACCTCGCCATGATTCTCAAGGCATAGCAAGCCGAATTTACTCGTTTGCAAACACTTGATGCCTGATCCGTCCAGGTAAGGTTTTGGTCTATGTGGATACCAAGAAATTTTATGGTTTTGGATAACTTTACACTCTGGGCTGCAAGCGGAACTTCATCAGGAATGTCATTATTTCGTTGTCTTGTTCTGAAGCACAAGTAATTTGTTTTTTCAATATTTAAAATTAGTCTGTTTGTGGAGAACCAATCTTGTGCCATCCTTAACTGCTCGTCAGAGATACCAAGAAGTTCAGCTAAAGTGGAGCCAACGATCAGGATGTTTGTGTCATCGGCGTACAAGACAGCATTATTATTGGGCATGAGAACTTCCGATGCAAAACTGTTCACATAAAAAACAAATAGCAGAGGCCCAAGAACACTGCCCTGTGGAATACCCAGTTTGAGAGTTCCCTCCTCAGAGAAGTATCGCTCTCCATTTCTCTCGATAACAACTTTCTGTCTTCGATTGGTTAAGTAGGAATTAATCCATTCTAATGGTGGTCCTCGAACACCATAGCGCTCAAGCTTTTCTAAAATTATGGAATGATTTATGCTATCAAAAGCCTTTGATAGGTTTTGGAATATACCCATTGTCAGTTTTCGGTCTTCAAACCCATTCAATGGCGTAGCTAGAAATGTCGGCGCCGGGGGGCAAACCTATCCGCTGGCGCCTAAAACAAACCTATATTTTGTGTAATACGCAAATTAATAAAAAAATAATACATCATAATATTAAACGTATATTTTTTATTTACAGGAATATAAAATATATAAAAGGCAACCAACCAACAGGTACATACATATTTGAATATAAACGTAAACTGAATTAAACATTACGTAGAGAGCCTTTCTTCGGTTTTTAATCGAAGCAAATTGATCAATTATTTGATCAAAATTAATTTTTTGTGCAAATTCATTTTCAATGCTTAGTATTCCCAGCCTATTCAACCTTGTCTGGCTAATGGTACTTCTTAAATAGGTTTTTATGATCTTAAGCTTCGAAAACGACCTTTCAGCAGAAGCTGACGTAACAGGAATTGTTAAAAACAACAAAAGAGCAGTGCACACATCGGGAAAATTTGAGACAGTGGTTTGATTTTTACAAAAAAATAAATCAATCACCTCAATAACTATATTTACATTTTTTAAACTCGTTTTAAACGGAGAGCGGAAATTTAATATTTTCCCTGCAAAATTTTCAGTTAAATCATTAGAGTATTTGGCTTGTAGTATTGTGGCTTGCTTGTGAAGCTCACAATCACTTAGGGACACTAAATGGGAAGGCTAAAAAAAATTTAATTTAGCCACAGTATTTTCAAAACTTAAAAGTCTTTTTTTTAATTGAAATTAATTAAAATACTGTTAAAGGTAATTTTTTTAAACCTTTCTTCTTCTGATAATTTTATATCGTCACTAATTTTGTCGAAAAATCTTTTTGTCACTTTAATGCGTTTTTCTGTGAAAGCTGTTTCTACTCCCCAAGTTTTTGAAGCTCTAAAGCCTCAGATTTAATTTTTTTCATAGTTGTGGCGGAGCTCGCAGAACTCTAAATAAGCATTCTTAAATAGAGTAGATGCCTCGGCAATAATAGTTGTTTTACTTTGAAGTGACTTAGAAACATGGTTTAAACAATTAAGGATCTTATAAAATAAAACTAAAATTATCAAAAATTTAAAGTTTTCCAACTTTTTCTTTAGTCCAATTGCTTCAGACTGTTCATCTTTATTCATGCTTTTTAACGCAATTTCCGTAAGCGATTTTATGACATTTATGAAATTAAATCTTAAGGATTCTAGAGCATCGTTCCTTGATGACCATGTAGTCGGATTTAACCTTTTTAAGGTAATTTTACTTAATGGACAATCTTGAAGTATTTCCCATCGTTTAACACTAGCTGAAAAAAAATTATATACATGACCAACAGTGTCAAAAAATTGTTTTGCTTCTGCAACATTACCTACAGCATCGTTAGTGACTAAATTTATATTGTGTGCAGTACAATGGATGAATTGGGCGTTTTTTTCTAATTCAACAATTTTAGCTTGTTGTCCATTATAAGCACCGCTCATAACAGCAGCACCGTCATATCCCTGTCCTCTGCAGCGTTGAAACGTTAGACTTTTTCGTTCAAATAAATTTACAATATAATTTTTTAAACCTTCCGCACTCCTGTCATGAACTATAGGATAAAACCCTGTAAAAGATTCTTTGCATTCAACTTGAATTATTTCATTATTTTCATTTTTTTTTAAACAACATACCGAAAAACTACGCTTAACTGCTCTATTTTAGAAATATCTTTTGTAGTGTCTAAAATTATCGGAAAAAAAGGCGCGCCACGTATTTCGTCGAAAATTTTATTTTCAACGTCGACTCCCAACATATTAATAAATTCATTTTGCACAGTAGGACTTAAATATTTTATTGAACCCGAAGGCTGTTCTAGTAACTTTTGGAGAACGTTATCATATCGAGACAACAGGTGTATAATTGATAAAAAACGCCGTGCTTTGAATCAGAACTTTCTTTGTGACCTCTAAATGGTAAATTACATAAAGATAATGTTAAAATAACATCTAAAATTCTCCGTAACACCTGTCGCCAAAAATTATAATTCTTCTTATAAACCTCATCAAAATCTTGGATTACCAAATTCTTATTTTGTTTCCAGGCATCGTAACCTATACAAGCGTCGATATGTACACTGCTCTCTTCATGTTTAATAATTTTCGCACCGATATGTTTCCAGTCAGAAGTACCATTAACCCAAGTTAGTTTAAAAAATGTACTAGTCCTATTGCCAAATAGCCAGCAACAGCTCACAGTAACAGGAATCTAATATTAATGAATAGCATAACCACCTACGCTCAACAACTATACCAAATTTTGATTTATAATTATAAAAGAAAGGGGAAAAGGATCTGTCATCGGTTTTGGGAACACATATATCCGTCGGTCGACAAGGTCCGTAAGTTAAAATAAACCGTTTTAACAAGCTGCTTTTTATATTTTCTTCATAATTGCCCCGATCTGTAGGATATCTCTTCATTTTCAATATTTCAAAAATAGAATTTTCTTCATTTGTAGGCTTTTCATTGTCTTTTAAAATATCACAAGAAATTTTAAGAGCTTTTTCGTTTTTAATTCCAAAACATCTAACTCCTGCATGCACTAAAAAAAGTTTAAGAGAAATTGATATAGTTATTGATGTGTCTTGTTTCGTGTTCGCAAAAAAAAATACTTTTGATATTTGGTGCTTGAATGAAAGTTTTAATCGAAATCACCAAATAAATTTTGCGCATAAACCTATTGTACTCGAATAATAAATTCCCACTTCTCAAAGTACTATATTTTGAATTAATAATGATCAGATTATGCTCTATTTATCTCAAACCACAAAACCTTAACATTATACATTATACTGTGAACTAATTAAAATCATTAATTAAATATCATCCTGTCGCAAGTTTGAACTTGAACTTGAAAAATGTTATATAAACATTCACTGTTAATTATAAACAATTTGAGCGGTCGACGGGAGCGACTTTAATCCTTAATGATGCAATCATCAGCATTTTGTAACATATAAATACGCCGGCAAACGCCGAGTTAATTAGACTTTCGGGTCTCTCAAACCGCTCAATTGGTCGCTGGGCAGTACACAGGTACGTCCACTTCTAGTTGTTCTATCCCACAACCCCCATAACTGAGACCACTTATACACAGGTATAAGGTTGTCAGGTCCTTACCTAACCTGGGTGAACGTATGCATAGGTATACGGCATTCGGGGGCTACTAAAAAGTATAGAGAGAGTCAAATTTATGAAATATTAGAACTTCTAGTAAAGGGATAGTTTTTGGGGAGTTTTAAAAAGTAGTGAAAGTGCCTTAGCAATTTGTGATAAACTTAAAAGACTTACCTTATAAATATCAGAACAAATACCTAAATAAAAGACAACCCGCTCACATAAACTTTATTAATAAAATAGTAACGTCGCTTGCTAGACAAACTTTGAACTAAGCCTCCCTCGAGAAGACATGCATTTCATATTAATTGGGTATAGTGTAAACTCTTAATTCATCTATAATCTTAAACACGCCTTTATTAGTATACAATCTAACCGTTGTTAAGTTTGTTTGTAAATAAACTTGTTATTGTTTTTATCGATGTGTCTCCTTTATTATCTCTTCTCAACTTGACGTAGTGCGTTCCTAAATCTGAGTCACTCTCCTACACGCTAAATAAGGCGTGTCGTCACAGATAAAAAATACAAATCGTGACAATACGAATAAGGAAATACGCTTACCTTATCCTGCTGCAAATCCAGTCCACGGACGGTGTTATTTCTGGGTTTTCATTACTTCCAGAAGCCATGTCCTTAGATGAAAAGAAGCTAGTAATCTTAGGCAACTTTCCCCTTTTACCTTCTTGCTCTTTTTTTCTTTTCAAATTTTCCCAACCACTCAACTTCTCTTTGCCTTTTTCCATGTTGGGTATTCTAGACAGAAAAATAAATACCTATTATATATTATTGGATATTATGTATAATTATCAGTTTTTATTTTGAATATTATTATTATCCTTCGCATCTCCGCCATCCCTCATTACACTTTGTAGTATACAACTTTTTCCCAATCGGTACAATTTTTAAAGAAGTTATCTGAAAACATGGTGATTCAGCCGACCCTGGCTAGCCGCTCGAGCTCATGCATCGCCTTGATGCGTCATTACAATTTTGGTTCGTGAGATTTTTGATTACATTGCATTTGGGGTGATAGGGAGAAGGTAAAGACTGGGTGGGTTTGTAATGAGGGATGGCGGAGATGCGAAGGATAATTACAAGATCAATCGACTTACCTGTAAGGAAGATCGATCGGAATTATCCGAGCATCTCCGCCATCCCTCATTATAAACCCACCCAGTCTTTACCTTCTCCCCTTCACCCCAAATGCAATGTAATCAAAAATCTCACGAACCAAAATTGTAATGACGCATCAAGGCGATGCATGAGCTCGAGCGGCTAGCCAGGGTCGGCTGAATCACCATGTTTTTAGATAACTTCTTTAAAAATTGTACCGATTGGGAAAAAGTTGTATACTACAAAGTGTAATGAGGGATGGCGGAGATGCTCGGATAATTCCGATCGATCTTCCTTACAGGTAAGTCGATTGATCTTGTAATTATTGACTGATTATTCAGTCAACGATATTATTTACTTACCTTCGCCTTTACTGTATTGCTTCTTAATGTCTAGCTCGCTGCTCGTAACGTAAAGTAAATTTTATTTTTATTTGATTTTCCCTATTCAAGCACTTTACTTGATTCACCAAACAACACTAAATTGTAACCTTATCTTATCCTATTACCACAGAACTACCCATTCTTTCTTCTTAAAATAAAACAAAAAATTGCCGTCAAACGATTTAAAACAGTCAAGTCAATCATATTCTACGAAACTCTGAAAAACACATACTTTTTTAAGACCGAGATTATGTGAATTTTTGTCTTTGAAGTCGCATGCCGCCTTACACAGCGTTTTTACAAATTTATTTGCATGTATGTTTTTACAAAGTCAATTTAATAAGTTGGGACTCTTAATTTCATGTAAGCATCCCTTAATTTCATGTCGGCATATTCTGTTCTCAGGTGGTCGGCGAGCGCCTACGTAAAGTAATTAGAAATTATTAAGAGTACCAACTTGTTCAATTGATTTCGTAAAGACTTCATGCCGCCGCGCCGGAATATATTTTTCATTCCAGGTAGAATAAATAATAAATACCGTGACACAAAATGTATTGGTTCGGTTGGATAAAAAGTTTAATACATATTTTGGTCTTTGATCTTTAATTGTATTATAATTTAATTAATTTAAAAACTCAGTTAAGCTCATGAGCATTGTTAGCATTAGCATATTTATAAATTCGGAGCGGCGCCTAATTTCTCTTGGCGCCGTGGGGCCTTGCCCCCCCTTGCCTGCCCGGTAGCTACGCCACTGAACCCATTTAATATTTTATTAATGAAATCATACACAGCCGTTTCAACAGATTTACCCTTAAGGTACCCATTCTGTGCAGAGCTAAGTAAATTTTCACTAGAAAAAAAATGATAATAGTCTTGAGGCTACAGCAATTTCAAATATCTTAGAGAAAGTGGGAATTAGGCTTATTGGACGATAGTTTTCTTGCAAGGCAGAATTACCCTTTTTGTGTAAAGGTTTCACGAGTGCTAGCTTTAAGTCATCGGGAAAAATTCCATACTTAAAAGAATTGTTAATGATGTGGCACAGTGGAATTGCGAGTTCTTCTGCGCATTTTTTTAGCAAGTTAGATGAAATCTCATCATATCCTGTACTCATCTTATTTTTAAGCCTATTTATGATGTTAAGAACTTCACTTATAGTGATAGGCGATAAGAAAAATGATTTATTATTGAAAGATATGCCACAAGAGAATTCACTTTGTTGTTCAAGGCTATTTACAAGGTTTGGAGCTGCATTCAGTACCCAGTCGTTAAAATTATTGCATATATGATTTGGGTTGCCCTGGATTTGACAGTCTCTATTTCCCCTACCTTTATCTTTAATTTCCCCGACAATGTGCCATACACATTTAGATTTGTTATCGCTGTTTGTAATGCGATTTCTGTAATTTTGAGATCGCGATTTAGCCAGTAAGTTGTTATATTGGCGCTTTTTAGCCCTATATGCATCAGCATAAGCGTTTTCAAGCCTGTTTAAAACTAAAAGGACATCCAGCTCTTGTTTGCATGCTTTAATTTCTGCATTTGTAAAATCAACTTTGTTACGGTTTGGGTTTAGTGTTTTATGCTGAAAACAGTGGTTAAAGATTGAAGTGAGAATAGACATAAAGGCTTTCCACTGTAGGTCTATCTGAGGTTCATGATCTGAAAATACCTCCTCCCAACTTTCTTGTGATAAGATATCTTTAAAATATTCTTTATTTTGAGCACTAAATACGCGCTTCCTTACTCTATTTATTCTAACACTTACCCTAAATTCAAAAGTTATTCTTTGAGCAGTGTGGTCTGATATATGAGTGTCTAACACCTCCGATTCAAAGAAATCCGAATTAGTAAAGATGTTATCAATACAAGTTTTTGAGTTCCCACATATGCGAGTATGATCTAAAACTGAGGGGTAAACATTAAAAGAACCTAACAATGAAATAAAATCAACAGAGCCCTTACTCTGAGTATTACTTATATCTACATTAAAATCCCCTGCAATAAAAATCAGGCAGTTTTCATAAAAAATATAAGGTATCCTAAACAACAAGGTATTCTAAACATTTCTGGTTTTGAATTTCCCTTAAAATTGAATCCATTATCCGCTGAAAGGTGGCGGGGGCGTTCTTAAGCCCGAATGGCATCCTTAGGTATTCATAGTGGCCATTTTCCGTATTAAAAGCTGTTTTAGGAATGTCTTCTTCGCTCATCCTAATTTGGTGGAACCCGGACGGCAAGTCGAGGATAGTGAAGTACTGACACTTACCTAGCTTGTCGAGTAAGTCAGTAATGTTCGGTAGTGGGTATTTATCATTGATGGTTTTTTCGTTGAATTTTCGGTAGTTCACTACGACCCTCCATTTCTGTATCCCTGATGCGTCCTTTTTCTTTGGAACCACTCAAATAGGGCTGGACCATGGGCTACTAGATGGTCTAATTATTTTTTGGTCTAGCATTTTTTTAATTTGATTTTTGACTTCCTGCTTATTAATAAAAGGATACCTGTAAGATCTTGTATATATCGAAATTTCGTCGGTAGTTTTAATATTGTGCTTTATTTTGCTAGTGAAACTTAAGGGAGTATTTTCTTGGTAGAACACGTCCGAAATTTGTTGGCAAAGATTTAATATTGCTTTTTGTTCTTCGGAATTTAGGTGGTCTACCCGAATTTTTGAGAGATCGAAATTAGTTTTAGGCAATTCGTCGAAATTATTTAAATCAATGTTTTGGCATTCGTTTTTGCTAAATTTTTCGGTATCGATGGGTTGTGAAAAATCTAGAGTTATCGGTTCACATGAATTGTTTAGAATTATTGTAGTAATCGCGTACCCGTTTTTCGCTACTATTAAACATTCTGGCATTTCGCAATTTTGAAATTTTTGGTGTGGTATAATAATTTCACCTTTTCTAATGGACGTTTTAACTTTAATTACTTGTTCCGTTCTAAGAGCTACAGTAACACAGTTTAATTCTGTTTGTATGTTATGAAAGCTAAGTTTTATTTTGGCAAAAGGTGTTATTAAAAATCCTGTTTTAAAATCAAGATTAGCCTGAAGTAACTTAAGGTTGTCGAGCCCTATTAGACCGTCAAATACGTTATGAAATTGAAAAAGGTAAAATTTAAGGTTTTGTCTAGTGGGTAAATTAAAAATTGTCGATACTGGTATTAATGCACTGTGTCTATGTGCCGATTTTTGAAATACGGTACTAACTATAAAAGGGTCTTCAAAAATAGAATTTGGGTAATATTTTTTTGCCAAATTAGGATTTATAAATGATTTTGTTGCACCAGTGTCAACTAAAAGCTTAAGATTATGCTCTGGAATAATTATGTAAGGTAACTCACTGGTGTTCGACGTGTTTAAAGAAATTATTAAGTCTGATCGTTGATCTGGTGACTTCGTGAAAATTTTTATTTCCGTTGCACTCGCCTGATTCATCATTTTCTGGATTTTGAAAAGAGTACTGATTTTGGCTAAAAGACAAATCAGTAGTCGATGGTTGGTAAAAATTTTCAGGACTATTTTCGTGATTGTTTTCAAAATCTAAATTATAATAATCATTGCTTTCGTTATTGACATATGAAATGCAATATTCGTTTGATTCTTCAGGATTTTGGTACGATTCTGTATTGTAAAGTTCTTGTGTAGAAAATTTTGGGCGATTTGGTATATTCGACTGAAATCTGGAGAAATTAGGTGATGAATGACTGGGTTTAAAATTGGAATAAGATATACTCATAGGTTCTGGTGGTGGTAAGGGTTTGTTTTGATTTGGCCTGAACACGTTGGAGTGATTGTTGGGTCTACTAAAATTTCTTGAATTTGTTGAAAATCTTTGGGGGAAATTATTAAAGTTTGGTCGAATTACCGACTGTGACTGGAAATTTTTGGGCCTAGGTGTAAAGAAGTTGTTAGGCCTTTGGAAATTATTATTAGAAAAATTCGGTCTCATAGGAGAATTTTGTATAAAATGGAAATTTTTAAAATTAGGTTGAGGTGGCATTTTAAAGATGTTTGAAGGTTAATTTAGCGATGTTTTTGTTAAATTTTGAAAATAATGTATATTATTTTCTTGCGTCACAAATTGCAAGGCTTCGGCTAAATTACTCGGACGCATACAACGTATTGTTGTCCCTAGAGGTTCTTTTAATCCTGAAAGGAACGTTTTTAGAGCAAGATCATTATACAAGGCCTTTTTCAAAGTTCTCGCTGAATCAATCGTTTCATGACTGTCTATATATATATGAACAAAGCAAATTTAAGATATAAAGAACTCGATCATAAAATTGGCTAGGTTGTTCGTTTACATTTTGTTTTAGCATAACAAGATCCCTATTGAGACAACTTTCGTCTCTTTGGTCAGCAAAATTTCGCTTTAAATTTTCTTTTAATTCGTCCCATGTAGAAACGTTTTCAATGTTTACCACAACTTTTGCATTTCCCGTTAGTTTTCCTATGAGACTATTTAGTAAGAAAATGTTATTAAAATCAGTAGGGTTCCTAGCATTATAAAAATGGTTAATTAAGGTTTGGCAAGTTGATAAATATCGATTAAGATCATTGGGATTTCCATCGAATTCAGGGACGCACTTTAAATATTCCGATTTAAATTCGGGCATTTCGTTTTCTATAACAGTGGTCAGGGACGGCTGGTACATAAGAACTGCAGAGCTGCAGAACCACCAAAATTTTGAAGAAGCTACTTGACTAATTTCTTATCCTTCAACTAAATAATTAACGATTCCTCAAAATAATAATGTAAAATTTAAGCACCCAATTTTCGGCCGGGAATGCTATTATATATGCCATCTCTGCTCATATACACTGCGAACACGCCGCCGACGCCGGCCGGTCTATGCTCTAGACGGACTACAGTTCACCAGTAAATTTAATATAATTTCCTCGCGACGATATGTGAATGTCCTTATCTGGACTGCTATTATTCGTGCACAGCTATTCTTCTCAATCTAAAGAATGATACAGTTGTCAATTCGCAGAAATGAGCTATTGAATTTTAATAGGGAAAATTTCGCAGTTATTTAGCTGCATTCGTGACAGTACTTGCCGGTTTTTACAAATAATGTAAGCTCGCGCGCGTTTTATGTAGCTAATTTGAAGAGACAATTATTAATTAATTGATTTGTCTAGATTGTTGTAGTTGTATCGTTTTTGTTTCTTGTTATTGTTAGTAGGTTGCTGTGTGGTATAGACTGTAGACTTTTATAAAAATAGATGTAGTGCATAATTCAGTGAACGTTAAAAGATCTTTTAAATACACTTACGAGAAAAAATTTGAATTGAAAAATAGAGGTAGGCCATTGCCAGATATTTCTATTGGGATAGGCGGTGTTAGCAGAGGAAAACCTTACACACGTCACTTTAATAAAGAGATTTATTCTCGAAATGACTGGATTTGTAGATGCAATAAAAAAAGCCCATTTTTGCTTTCCATGTGTAGTGTAGTAGATAATAAAACATGGTCGGAGACAGGTGTAAGAGACTTGGTACATTTTACGGAAAAAATAAAGAAACATAAAAATTCGAACAATCATATTCAAAATGCTATGAAATATGCTTTATTAGGTACAGTTAACCAGCCCCGTCTCCAGGGGTGAGGTAGCGAGGCAGTGGCGGCCGTTTTTATTTCTCCTATAAAGTTTTAATTTGTTTGTCTGCAACACGGTAAACACTCTCGCAATGAATGTCTATACATATTTAATTTTTTTACTGAAATGTTTAATCTAAAAACCCGTACGAAAAACAATATTAGGTAAATTATTTACAAATGCCTCCCGCGGCGTTCTTTTAACACGGCACAAAATAATTTTCTAATGAACCTAAGCACAAACAATATAGCTACGCGTAGCTATATTGTTTGTGACCTAAGTCTTGAACCTAATAAGGTTGGCTTAAGCTTCAATAAGTGGGGACATGAAAACGTATAATGTATTATTTCATAGTTAACTCGCGAGTTAATATGTGAATTTAAAAATATTATTAAAATTTTCCTAGATTCATTTGGTACCTTTTTATACAAATAAATAGTATGGTTACTTGGTATTCAGCTAAATCAGTGGAAGCCAGTGAGGTAAGGCGCTAGGGCGCCCCCTCCCTACTTGGATAATTAAATATTTAAAGTAGTTTTTGACAAGAATTTTGTTGATCGTATAAAAAAAAGAGGGAAAAGGTATGTAACGAAACCTATTTTTGTAATGAAATATTTTTGCTGGGCGAATACCTAATTCATCATTTTACTCAGTTTGACCTTGAAATTGTAAAAATTTTCGACTGCGGCGCATTTTTTCACCTCGGACGCCTTTCCCTTAGTATACACAAATGTTTCGATTTTGCCTGCCTTGAGCAGCACTGCCTCTTTGACAGGTCACGAGCCGCCACTGACAGTGCTTAAATCAACTCTATAACTATCTGTATTACTAATACTAGGAGTTTCGTTAAGAGGAACGTTATTTAAAATAGTAAAGATTTGATTTGATAATTTATTAATTTCTATTTCACTTTCAACTAATGGAATTTGTATGTTGCTTTCTAAAAAGTTTTCACTATTTAAATTGGAATTTCCTTCAGAGTCAGTTGAAGGAGGATTTATTGTTCATTTTCCCAAATTGTTTAAAATTTCATTTATATCGGACATGAAAATTTTCAAATTACACTTACGCTACTAGAAGAATTTTGGCCATATCTCTCTATAAGGCTTTAGCTTCCTGGAAGGCGATTTGGTCCTGCCCAAAATGCTATGGTCCTTGCGAAACTACCCGATGTGGTGGCAATTCCCAAGTAGACCTCGAAAAAGTATTCAGCAATTAAACACCTCCGCAGAGACTTTGCACAGTTCTTTCGAAAGTTCAGAGTCTTAATGATGTTTCCGATATTCGTTCGAAAAGTCTTCGTTGCCCGAACAAACGATTGACCGATTGTTACGTGTCGCCACAAAAAGTATCACCGATTTGACTAACTTTTTTGACGACTCTACCGACTGCGCCAGTTAACTTAATTGATATGGCAAAACTCTTTTTAAAAAATATGTATTCGATAAAAGTTACAAAATACTTGATACTACTACATGTCAAAGAATATTAATACATATACTAACTCAGCAAGCTACGCGTCAGCGGTTTCCATAAGAGAAGGCGATATAACTCATGGATGCCTGCTTGTTAAATTCGGAGCTAGTAAGACCAGAGTAGCCCTTGTGAAACCATAATAAGCAGGAACGACATTAAATTGATGGCGAGCTCTCCCTAATTGATTTTTCACAGTGCGAGCACCTTCCCATATAGCACACCAAATCAAGATTACGATGTGTTCGCATTGTGGCGATGTATCTAGATGCAGACACAGGGTTGCACAATTCAACGATGTAAATGTGCTACGTTTACACATTTCAGGTACACACGTATGCACAAAGGTTAAACGTCCGTCTCACAATGTAGCCACAGTATACCATTTACATATACACAACTTAAGTGATCCACAGTGTGTTATCGGCTGCACAGTGATTGTGTATTATGCTTAAACTCTGCTTACACATGGCATTTGTCCTTCTCAATTTTAACGTAAATATACTATTCCGTGTATATGTAGCTCCGTCGCCCCATGTATCATGTATACGCCCTGTCAAAGAAACCAATTTTTCATGAGCTACCTCAGGAAAATAAAAGTTTTGCCGCCTGACCTTTATTCGTTCTCAAAACAGGTATTTTAAAAAAATAATTAATATTATGGTTTTTTGAGAACGAAAGAGCGGGCAGCGAAACTTTTATTTTCCTGAAGTATCTGTCTGAAGAAAAGTTATTTTAAAATTGTTATTTTTTTCTTTCCACATAATATACAAAAAACGGCTAAAATATAGAACAATTCATTTAAAAATCAGGTATTGACTTTTTAGAAAAATGCTCGGTCACGGCAATTATAATTTCTGTTCCGTTTTTTTTTGCATCAAGAAGAAAATATACAGGGTGTTTCAAAAAAGTAGATTTGATGTAAATTTTTTTTTAAATGAAACACTTTTTTAAAATCCAATTTTGAATTCTGCGCCAAATTCTATGTGTAATTCACGTCGCATACTGCAGCACTTTCCTGTCTTAATTTTTAATAGCCTATCGATTGATGGCAACTTCAATATCTCCAAAACAGTTAGATATGGAGTATAGGTTCATGTTACATGAATTATGCCTAGAATTTGACGACGAACAATTCAAAATTGGAATTTAACCAATAGTGTTCCATTTAAAAATAAATTAAGTTTGATGTCAAATCTGCTTTTTGACACAACCTGCATAATTTCTTTTTAGAGCAAAAAAGCAGAACACAAAAATTATAATGGACGTGTTGGAGCATTTTTCAAAAAAATCAATACCTGATTTTGAAACGAATTTGTTCCATATTTTAGCCGCTAAGTTTATATAGTGTCTACTACGGAACGCTATCAATTGGTGCGACAGAAAGCAGAAGTAGGAAAACACTATGACAGAACTTTTACAGGAATATTAAAATGTATTGAAAATATTCAAATAACATAGTAAAAACGCAAATATATCTTATGCTATACATTGGCAGCCTTTGTTGCAGCTCAGCAGCTCTCTTTTCAGCCATTCTTCGTTTTTTCAAACAAAAAAAAATCCTCCAGTCGGTTGGTTGCTTGTCGTAACCATTCCACAAAGAATCCCCCTTTCTTTGTGAACCATTCGCAGACCGCCACGTCGTTTTGGAGCTCAAATTTGGCAAATTGGGTATTGGACAAGAGTCTTTCATAAAGTCACTGCAATAATACAAAAAAGTACCTATAAGCTGAGCACAAAAGATCAAGTGTTATGATTGTAACTGTAAATACTCTGAAGGATGTTCACTTTCTAATTTAACAAAAG
The DNA here is from genome assembly GCA_016904865.1 of Pissodes strobi. Taxonomy (NCBI): domain Eukaryota; kingdom Metazoa; phylum Arthropoda; class Insecta; order Coleoptera; family Curculionidae; genus Pissodes; species Pissodes strobi. The sequence continues at coordinate 43,477 of MU189957.1, forward strand.
TAAATGTGCAGAACATTATATGCCGTGATACCCAATGACCTTTGATTATGCATTTCCTATAGCATCCATACCCAGTGTGGCCTTTGAGCTATATATGAACGAGGCGGTGCCGGTGCATCGCAAATGTAAGCATCCATTACGATTTTATATGCAATTCCTGAATCTATAATTCCATTATTTACGAGTTCCACGTTTTCCTATACAAAATTAGGCAAAAATAAAGAACGAGACTCTGGTTTCTTATTTCCGTGATATATTTTTAACACTTTATTGATTTAAAATGTTCCAAAAATAATAAAATTGGACAGTTACGGTTTGATAAAAAAAGAACCTTAAATTGACATGCATCAAAGGGTGTTGAAAATTTTTGTATCAAAAATCAGTGTAGCGATAATCGTTACTGGATTTCCATGACCGCCTAGGTATTCTATAATAAGAAAGTGCATACCACCCCAGAACTTTACAAATGGTAAAATAACTACTACCTGCTACCACATGAGATAGAAATGGCCAGGATGCTAACGCTCTGCGCTGGCATTGTTCCATCTCCCTCGAATGTAAAAACGATAACACACAACTGCAGAGTGTATGTTATTACTACGGAGGGCTATAGGGTAGGAGACCGATCGCAATACATTTGTTTCGGTCACAGTTTTGCATCGATAAATCAGCTTTCAAACACTGCCGCCAGAGGCGCATGTGTTTCATCCGCGCTAAAAAATGCATGGATTCTTATGGGACAATAACTATTTTTTATTGAAATTAGTTAACTTATTGCTTTCTGAGAGACAAATAACGATTTTACATGAAGTAAAAGCTATTTTTTAAATATTCATTAAAATTTCATCGACCGATTTTGCTTTATTTAATGATAAACTTGACAAAACAACATGTGCTTTCAAACTTAATTTATCTTTAATTGTTTTCAAGGATTTAGGCTTAAAAGAAGTTCTTTAGCAGTGTTTGTGTTTTATGTCACAGCAGGAATGTTTTTGAAAAAATAGCATAGCAAATGATGGGTCCAAAAAGATTATACAGTATTTCCGAAAAGTATATGCAACATAGAGGAAACTTTTTATATTCCTTTACTTACTTCTTAGAATCGATTTTTTTTTATGAAAAGAGAATACATTGAGAAAATTTATTAATACAGAAAAAGTATAGATAATGTTAATAAGAAATTAACCACCCGGTCTTAAATAATCGTAAATACAAAGTGTTCCGTAGAATAAGTACCTTTTTGGATGCATTATGTTAATACCATCCCAAAGATGCTTGGATTTTAAAAATCAGGATGTTGTAGATACACAAAGGACTATTTTTCTTGGAAAGCAAATAAAACACACAACTTTAATACACATTTTTTATTATTTAAATTTAAACTCAGAAAAAAAGCAGTTAGGTTAAAAAATATAATTTATTTCATTACAGTGATCAGGGATAAATATATCAATAAATAAACCAACAACAGACTCCAAAAGAAGATTCTCATCATCAATGTGTGTGTAAAAAATGCTTACATGCCATAATAATAATGAGTGACAAAATTAATATAAATGTTTTTTTTTTTAAGTTCTAAAGTAACTTGTCTCAACCTATCTATGATAGATAGACAGATAACTTATTTTATTCCAAAATAAATAATTATAAAGACGAATTTATTTTGTTTTTAAACCACGTCAAGAGTATGTTAACCCAACCGAAGCCCGCTCCCATACAGATCAAAGAGTGTATATCGACAGTATGCGACAGAAGCTAAATGAGTCAGATGATGAGTAACATTAATAAAAAAATCAAACTTGGTGTAAAATATTATAGAATTATTTTCTTTACTTTAGTAGAATATTAATAGATGTATTTTATATGTCTTAAAATGTCTTTCATAATTGTTATGTATATATTGTTATTTATATATGTAAGTTATTCAGAGAACAGGTGTATACAAACTAGGAAGTGTAATGAAATGCATTAGAAGAAAACCACAAAGTATCAATACTGTACAATAATTCCTATGCATAAATTCATAGGTATAGCATCACACCACTAAGAACAAAATATTGTTAAGTAGCAACCTCGGCAGCAACACACAACGCAATTTAAGGAGTAAGTTACTTACATCCGACATACTTATTGTACTTAGTAGTATCTATGTAGTGATGAAGTACACAATCAGGCACTAAAAAAATATAAAAAAAAATGACAGATGTTACCCAGATATACCTCAAAATATACCTATATATACCAATGAATAAAGAATAGGAAGGAAGGAGCAAAATACATATTGACATTAGACCGGATTGGTTCTTGCATATGGCGACCCAGATTACCAGTGGCGTCTCCTAAAATGATTGCACAACAAAAAAACAAATACTTATACTATGTATTTATATAGTTTTGTTGTTTATTACTTACTGGTACAGTGATCTCAAAAAAAGTTATAATTTATAAATATTGCCAACATGTATTTAAAAATACGTGCGTTTTTTGCGGATCTTTTAAATGGTTTAACTTTGCTAGATATTTTAGGTATATTCGAAATATGAAAATTAAATTCCTTAGGATAAATTTCAGATGTGTAAACTTCATTTTATTAGCTAAATACCTATATAAAGAAATCTTGGGAAAATACCAAGAAAAAGTGGTGTGTGAACAATTTTGTTTTAGCTATAATATGTTCTATGTTTTCCCATTAATTTTTTGGAAAATTATACCTGTTTTCTAGGTTAATAGGTAAGGTGAAGTTTTAAATAAAAAACATCACCAGTTGACAATCATTCTAAATTACATTATGCTTACGAGGTATGTAAAAAGCAGCACTTATCCGGAAAAGAAACGGAACTTACTGTTTTTTTTTATTTTGATAATTTTTTTATCTAAATGTTAATGTAAACATATAAGTTTAGGCACCTGAAATTTACCTACAGAAGTTTAATTTTCATATTTGAAATGGAAAAATATCAAACATAATGTTAAAAATGTTATCCGTTAAATCCTACAGCTTGCTCTTAAAATAACACTAAAATATCTAATAAATTAGTGGGCCTTAAGATATTTTGTAAAATTGTCTGTAAATTGATGTCATTTTTTTTTGGGGATTTTTCTTGCCAGTAATGCTTTTTTAGTACTTAAACGACTGAGTAAATAAAATGAAAAAGAATTTTTGCAAATTTGGAGTTGGATTCGTTTTAAATAAGGCATGACAGTATAGTATATTATATTATATGACTCATTCTGACGTTATGTTTGGATGCTTCCTACGTTTTGATGATATTTCTTGTGTTTAAAGCTATTTTTTGCGATTTACTTTCATTTGAAACATTTGTTTATTTCTTTAGTAATATTATTGGAGATATTGCGTTAATTCATATAGTGTTTTAATTATATATTTAATGGTAAAGGTGTGTATTTTGGATTAAAGAAGAAAAGTAAACATGGTTAGTTGTGCAACTTGTGGCCCTTCTAAAACTCCAACAAATTCAGAACTTGGGATAACATTTCATCGGTAAGTAGGTACCTACTTTACCCCTTATTTTTCTGGTTTTTACCATTTAATAAAG
>MU189958.1:0-39360 GCA_016904865.1 Pissodes strobi
TTTTTTTAAATGGATATTAACAAATTTTTAGAATCGCCCTTTTATTATAATACCTTTTTGTTAATATTGCCCTGTACCTATCTCTATCAGTTTTTGAGACAAAATAATTTGTGTTAAATATGGTCCAAAACATGGCCCTAATTAAAATTAAGTAAATTGGTACTCTCAATTCATGAAAAGTTGATATTTTGGTGGTAGTTTAGACAGGCCGGATGTATTTAATATACACCGAGAAATCCACTCCATATCAATTACTATTATTTCCGTTATTCATAAGAGGTACTTAATAAATTGAAAGACAAAGAAAAATGCTTTAAGATGGCATATCATGCCCTATACCTAAATCATTAAGTTTTCTTAATAAAGCAGCTTTTTTGTGAAAAATGATTTTTTAACAAATTTAATTTTAAGTAACCATGGAAATATCAAGCTTATGACAGTTTCGTGACTTTTATAAGTAACTTAAATGAATTAAAATCAGCGAAAATAATTATTCAAGCGAAATTCTTATGAAATTATTTATTTTACATGGACAATGTGATCAAATCATTGCCAGAATTTGCAGAAAATTTAACCAAATGTATCCTGAAATAACACCCATGAACTAGAGGAAGTTTTTACGACTAAAAAAATAATTCAATTAACATGTGAAAGTACATAAAATATCAATTAGGAAAAATAAAATAACAAAATTTTAAACAAAATAACAAATTTTCACAATAAATGCTAGAAATGTTGTCCATCACATTCTAAACATTTTAGAAGGTGCTTTTGTACGCGACTCGTGTTTGCCTTTTCAATTTCATGGGGATTCAGATCTTCAATACACCGCATTATTCGCATTCGCAGTTTTTCTTTGGTAGGCACTGGAGTAACGTACACCCTTTCTTTTTAAACACCCCATAAAAAAAGTCAGGCGGTGTGAGATCGGGTGATCTCGGTGGCCAATTCCACGGCCCTAAGCGCCTATACCAACGATCGTCAAACATTTGGTAAAGTTCCCTGGAAACTCCCTGGGTGCAATGAGCTGGCGCTCCGTCCAGTTGAAACCACGAATTCCTATATTTCTCTAAAGACAAATTTTCAACGAAATCGGTAACAGTCTTTCTTAGTATTTGGACATATCTCTCAACATTTGGTGTGCCATCATAAATAAAAAAGTAAATATAATTCGCCTTTAAAATACAGAAAACATATAGGGCAAATCTTTCTTGAAAACCCATTTCTTTTGTCACGTGAGGAGATTATGATCAGTCCAAAAATGCTTATTCCTTCTATTAAAAATCCCATCCCTCGTAAATTTTGATTCGTCGCTCCAAATTATTTTTGACAACAATTCCGTATCTTCCTATGTACGTATTAGAAGGGTTTCGCAAAAATGCACTGTAAGTTCAAAGTCTTCTTCTTTGAGGGCTTGAACTTTAGCAAAAAGGGCGATTCTATAAATGTCTTAATAGCATAATTATTATCATCTTTATTTCAAAATTGTTACAAAAACTAACAAAGTGAAGTGACGTCTAATGGGCAACCAAAAGTGATTTACACATAGATAATATGAAAATACAACTACATAACTAATTTAATACATATTAAAATAATCATTTAGACAATAAGGTTCCAACCGAATCAACAACTTTTTAATTTCCATTTTGAACAAACGCTGACTGTCGATTCGTCTAATACCCACTGGCAATTTAGTGTACAATTTTACACACATGTATTCTAGGCTTGTTTCAGTAACGTCAAGGCGATGCATGGGATAATTAAAGTTATCTGCTCTTGTCAATCGACCTGCATTCTGGGAACAAAAGATACTTTTATTTCTACGCAAAAACATCAGACATTCAAAAATGTACAAAGCATGCACCGTCATAATTCCCAATGCTTTGAAAACATTTCGACAAGATTGATTAATTTCCATCTTGTTTACAACTCTAACAGTTCTTTTTTGTGACACAAAAATACATATTTTGTACATGGCTATGTCGACCCCAACATATTATTCCATTATTATGTACCGTTTCGAAGTACGCGAAGTAAATTACTTTTAATGTTTTGTTACTTATGTACATTTCAACTATCCTAATCCGAAACAAGTCGAGTTTAATTTCTTTAACAACTGGTTTATGTGAAATGCCCAGTCCAGATTTTCATTAATAAAAATTCCCAAAAACTTTGTATTTGAATAAATGTCAAGCTCGTGTTCTGCATTTTTTAACTGAGTAATATTATCCAATTTTGATTTATATGTTAAAGAGCACAATATTTCTTTTATCTGTGTTAAGAATTAGTTTATTTTCAGTAAACCACTTTCTTACTTTTGTTAAAGGTTATTACTATCGTTTAACAATTGAGTCATATTTTTACTCCCAGTTATTAGATTTGTATCATTTGCGTAATTAATAATGGTTTGATACGGTTGCTCTGCTTCAGAATACAAGTCATTAATAAAAATCACAAAAAGAAGATGCCCGAAAATGCTACGCTGTGCAATTCCGTACTCGTTGTTTAAGATTTTGGATTTAGTAAATTCGCCATTTTTTGTGACACCCACTACCTGTGTTCGATCACTGAGGTATGATTTAAAGCACCCCAGCGCATTGCCCCTTACCCCATACGTCTCCAGCTTTTCTATAAGTAACTCCCTGTTGAGAAAATCATAGACCTTGCTCAGATCTAAAAACATACCCATTGCTGCTTCATCTTTTCGAAGAATTGTAGCACTGTTTTTATAAATTGGTAAGTTGCCGTACGTGCAGATTTTCCTTTTTAAAAAGCCATGCTGGTTGCAATGCAATATTTTACAAGTTGTTAAAAGTCCGATCAATCTCTTACACATTGCAAGCTCGAATAGCTTAGAAAAACCAGACAGAAAACTTATAGGTTTATAACTGTTCAACTGTTGGGGTCACCTTTTTTGAATAATGGCTTAATCAATGATATTTTCAGCCCATCTGGAATCGTTCCATTTGTAAAATCATATATTTTAGTTCACAAAATGAGTGTTTGATAATGCTCGTTGGAATTTCATCTATACCACTGCTATGTTTGTTTTTAATGTCAGAAGCCAATTCACAAATTTCTTCAGAGGTAACTGGTTTTAAGTACATTGATTGCTTATTTGGTGTCATATTACACTGATAGGGATGATTTTCCATACGTTCCAGAATTTTTGGAATCTACTGACACCAAGTATTCATTATACTCATTAGCTATATGCTCAGAACCTCCCTCTATTTGAATTTCACTATGGTGAGATTTCCCGGTAATTTCTTTTGTTATTGACCACATACATTTCATTTTATTATCAAACCTTGTAATTCGATCATCATAATTTTTTATTTGGGTGTATTTTACCTTGTTGTCATATGTAGGCGTCTTTATATTCAATATTGTGTCTGCTCAATGTTAAAAGTATATCTAACCTGTTTTTTGACATTCCTGTACTTTTAAATCTTTAGGTGTCTTAAAACTATTCAATATCAAAACTAGAGGGGTGTTCCATTTAAAAAAAAAACAAAGTTGCTAGGGCTTTTTGAGAGAAGCGGTAGAAAAGTCCTGTTTTCCGTTTTTCCATAAACGTCTAACCTACCAACGACCGTGAATCACCTTGTATATATCTATATATACACGGTGTCCCATATAAGAATGCACACTACAGGGACCTCGGAAACCAGACGAGATACAAAGATGATTAAATTAGAGAAAAGGTGTGCTTCGCTGAACCCTACAACGTCATGCTTTCGAATCTATAAAAATCGGATTAATTCCGAAGATATTTGGGAAAACCCGAATTTTTCCGATTTCGTTTTTATTTATGTCTGACTTTATTTGAAAAGATATGACAATGCAGATTTCACATTTTCCTGCTCTTCAACTTGATGTTATTAGATTTTCAATCTGACGTTTCGTTTCTTAGCAACCATCATCAACTTTGTTTTTTCAAATAGTCGAAAAAAATTGTTTTATTCCTAAAAAACACTAATTTCAATCCTAAATCCAACGACATATCGCTTCTTACATTTATCCGACGTTTCGGCTGTAAAAAAACATCTTCAATATTATTTAATGATGATTACGAAGGAACGAAACGTGGGATCAAAAATCTAATTACGTCATTAGGTAGAAGGCAAAAATTGCCATAGGAACGTGAATTTTATTGTGAATCTATCCTCTTTATTTAAATCTGAAAAAAATTAATTATGTTTTAAATTTCAAGAATTCGTAGATTGCAATTGATTTTTTTCAGGCTTTAATAAAGAAAATTGATCAAAATAAAATTCACATTCTTATGCCATTTTGCCTCCCCTACGTGATGACGTAATTAGATTTTTGATTCGACGTTTTGTTCCTTCGTAATCATCATCAAATAGTATTGATGATGGTTTTTTTTTATCCGAAACGTTGGATAAATGTAAATAGCGATATGTTGTTGAATTTAGGATTGCAATTAGAGTTTTTTAGGAATAATAGAAATTTTTTCGATTATAAAAAAAAACAAAGTTGATGATGGTTGCTAAGAAACGAAACGTCAGATTGAAAATGTAATAACATCAACTTGAAGAGCAGGAAAAGTGGCAATGAGAATGTGAAATTTGTATTGTCATATCTTTTCAAATAAAGTCAGAAAAAAATAAAAACGAAATCGCGAAAATTCGGGTTTTCTCAAATATCTTCGGAAGTAATCGGATTTTTTTAGATTTCGAAGCATGACGTTGCAGGGTTCAGCAAGGCACACCTTTTCTCTAATTTAATCATCTTTGTACCTCTTCTGGTTTGCGAGATCCGTGTACTGTGCATTCTTATATGGGACCACCGTGTATAAACATATATTTTATATTATATTTAGTATACATATTTCTTAAGATAGTATTACATATGTACCTACCTACCTACCGTTCCTACCATTAATAAATCTCGAATATTTTCAAAACATTTACAATCAATATCCTTAATATTATAAGTATTTGTAATAAAAATTACTACTACTTTTATGAAATTTAGTAGGAATTTTAATTTTCATTTAGCGTTTCTGATTTTATGTATGTGCATGCATAAAATTAGATACATTCTCTAACATTTATGTTAAGAGCCGTTTAACACACGAGATTTTTTAGAAAAATGTGAATTCGAAAAAGTTACTGAGTTCTCCAGTAAATGGTTCTTAGCAACATGGCCCAACTGGATTTATGGTAGTAATTAGACGGAATATAATATAGGTATAAGTTTGCATAGGTAAACATTCTTAAAAAAAAGATTTTCCAAAAAGACACAGGTTCCGAAAATATTTGGTTTTGTTATAATCAGTGCAGTTTCGTACTGCCGACAGGTTACTTTTATCGGAAAACAAATTTAGATAGTCAAGAAAAAAATGTCATGGTATTTCAATATGTAAGGTTGCTGAGAACCCTGTACTGTAATAATTACTTGTTTCATACGCGCAAGATTTTTATGCAAAGTTAACAGGATAATTTTGGGAATAAAACTGTAGATTTGGCTTTACATTAGTTTGTTATTTGTTCGATCGTAATCAAGAAAGGGCGCGAATACCAGCTATTTTCATTTTGTAGCTAACCGTAAACACAACTTTTTTAATTAACAATTTTAAGGTTTACAATTATTGCTATAGTATCCATGTATGTTTATTTTCCATATATTCTTCCTGATAATTTAGAAAAAAAAATTTTGCGTGCTCTTTTCTGCTTTTTCAGGAGAATCTCACGACTTTTTTGTTATAATTTTATTGGCTTATTTTTAAGAATTGGATGGTTCTGATTATTTTATATGTTGTGCGATCAAGGAATAAAAAGTCAATATCGGAAACAAACTTAAGCTGTAAGTTGGAAAAATTATAAAAAGACAATTAAATTAAAGATTTTTTTTGAAATTGCTTTATGGCTAACTGTATACACTTATATTTTTTTGAAATTTGGCTCAATATCCTTATATTATACTGGACGAATAAAAAATGCTGATTATAATCATATAACATAAATTCTATATATTGGAATCCCAAGTTTGATATTTTTATTAGTCCTAGTACTCACACTATCAAAGTAGATTATCGTTCAGTAAGTTTAAAGTCAAATCTAAGCAGAAATTTATGAAATGCTAAGCATTTTTAAATATTAAATTTTGTTGTCCCAGTTGTAATGAGATTAGAACCATTTTTGTTTTCCGTATTGAAAATGTAACTACTACGGGTATAATACGTTACAGTATTTTATATACCTATCTCGATTCCACCAAGTATTTATACCTTTTTTTTGTTATACGTTCATGAATTTTGTGTTTGATATGTTAGAATTAGGAAGATGGCATGAAAATACACTTATTATACTGTAGATATTTGGATATTTATTGAGAAAGCCTGTAAGACCTTATAACGTGAACAACATCTTTTTGTTGATCTCTACCTATATAATATAAGTAGTTAGTTTTTTCTTGATTTTGGGCATGCCTTGTAGACCGTCAGATAGTGACAGATTTAGGTGCCCCATTTTCGCATACAAGCCTCGAATAGAGTTGAAAAGTATATCGATGTTGAGTAAAATGGAGGGAAACTTACGAGTGGCCCCTGGGGATAACATATGAAACATTCAATTTTCCAGAACAGAAATAAAAGGAGTCTGTTGCTCATATTTTCACGCAATCCGTGTTGACTAAATTATTAACTAATAGAACCTGGCTTCGGGAAACCTGAAGTATTGCAGGTGGCTAAAGGATTGAAATAAGGGCGTAATTTTGTAAGGAAAAATCGAGATTTTGACAGATTTTTCCACACAAGCCCATCGAAACTAGCCCGAAAAACATATTGGCTTGAGTGGCGCGAATGGATAAATAGATTCTGCGGTCGGAAAATTTAACGGAAATTCGTTTCGATTTTTCAGTTATTTTCCCGTCGAAATTAATTGCAATACAAACTTATGAACTATAAGAATCCGTTAAAAATAATGGCTTGAGTGTAAAGCGTGGCCTTGGTATTTTCAGAACATAAAAAAGTTGCAAGAAAATTGTATGAAAATTGGCACCATTTTCTCGCGCAAGCCGTTTGGCATATGATTAGAAAAAGTGATTCTAAGACTAAATAACAATAGGCTTGAGTGTCCCACATGGAGCGTATTATTTATCCATAAAAGAGCTGACAAAAAATATAGAAATGTTTATTTATGCAGGGTTGTTAATATTACTATTATTATTAGTTATTAATCGCTTTATTATTCGGTTATTATTCCTATAATATTTTAAGTTTCTCTACTAGGATAACTTTAATAAGCTTGAATATGTAATATTATTTAAAGAAAATGGTATTTGACTTTTTTATATTCGAGTATTATTTGGTACCGACGCCCGACGCGACCGGCAGATTACCTACAAGTCACCGAGCAATCAAGAGCGCTGGTGAAACAAATATGTGATGTTTTGTTAATGCAATCCTTCTACCATAGTATAAACAAACTAGTAAGTTCGGCAAAAACCGCTGTGTGTGTCATGGCTCTAAGTGTCCAATTGATTCGCGTGGCTTCAGTCAGGCAGGTGTTTACCAGAGATGTATTCAGGAGATTGTATGGACTCGTACCGACAGACCTACTGACTGCCGGCCGGGTGAAAAATCAAGTGAAACTGAGCAAAGTTATAAAAATATTTTCATAGGAGGAAATTGAAAAAAAAAATGCTGTACAGGGTGTCATTTTTAGGTGATACCACTGTTGCTATCTCAGAATCAAACAATAATTTAACAACACTGCAAATCGATCTTGAAAAGGCATCAATAATGGCAGCTTTTTTCTAGTTTAATCAACTTTGTAGCTTTGACCGTTTCAAAGATAGGAATAATAGTGGAATTACCTAAAATTTATTTAAAAATATATAATAATATAATATTTCGGAACCTCATTTTTACTATATTTCTTTGGTTTCATGAGAGTGATTTTTCAAGGCCACGACACGACATGGTTTATGTTTTCGTCTCGCGTTGCGAAATTTTTGTATCGTTGATTGGACGATTAACCCAAAATTACCAAATCTATCAAAATTGATTATACCGTATCGGCACCGGCACCGGTTCAATTGACTGCAATAAGTTAAGACTAAGTGAAACTAACCGAAAGTTGGTTCGACGACTAGCCCAAACTAACCAAATCTATTAAAATTGATTATGACATATCGGAACCCGGTTCAAATGACTAACATAAGTTAAAACTAAATAAAATTAACCGAAACTTGATTCGACGATTAACCAAAACTAACCAAATCTATTAAAATTGATTATAACGTATCGTAACCGGTTCAAATGACTAAAATCAGTTGTTACTAACTGAAACTAACCGAAACTTGATTGGACGACTAACCCAAACTAACCAAATCTATTAAAATTTATTATAACATATCGGAACCGATTCAAATGATTAAAATAAGTTGAGATTAAGTGAAACTAACCGAAAGTTGAATCGACGACTAACCCAAACTAACCAAATCGATTAAAATTGATTATAACGGATCAGAACCGCTTCAAATGACTATAATAATTTGAGACTAAGTGAAACTAGTCTAGTCTAAATCTATTAAAATTGATTATAACGTATCAGAACTGTTTCAAATGACTATAAATTGAGAATAAGTGAAAAACTAACCGAAAGTTGAATCGACCCTCTAACCCAAACTAACCAAACTATTAAAATTTATTATAACGTATCGGAACCGCTTTAAATGACTAAAATAAGTTGAGAATAAGTGAAACTAACCGAAAGTTGAATCGACGACTAACTCAAACTAACCAAATCTATTAAAATTGATTATAACGTATCGGAACCGCTTTAAATGACTAAAATAAGTTGAGAATAAGTGAAACTAACCGAAAGTTGAATTGACGACTAACCCAAACTAACAAAATCTATTAAAATTGATTATAATCGGAACCGATTCAAATGACTAAAATAAGTTAAAACTAGGTGAAACTAACCGAAAGATGAATCGACCACTAACCCAAGTTAACCAAATCTGTTTAAATTGATTATAACGTCTCGGAACCGGTTCAAATGATTAAAATAAGTTGAGACTAAGTGAAACTAACCGAAAGTTGAATCGACGACTAACCCAAACTAACCAAATCTATTTAAATTGACTATAACGTATCGGAACCGGTTCAAATGATTAAAATAAGTTGAGACTAAGTGAAACTAACCGAAAGTTGAATCGACGACTAACCCAAACTAACCAAATCTATTTAAATTGATTTTAACGTATCGGGACTGCGTTAGGTTTGTGACATCCCGCTTTGGTCAATAATTAGAAGTAAGTTTTTGGTACGCTCCGGTACTATTCAGGCTCTCGTTCGAAGTGCGAGATAATTCCGATATTAGATTCGATTTTTATTTTTGTCCCGCGTGACCAAGGAAATCTGTTTTGATTGGGATGTCTAGGAACGCCGAAGTAAAGTTTTTTGCGCGCGGCTTCATCTGTCGAGACGCGAACGGGGCGTCTTTTTTAGCTTGGGAGGCACGAGCCCTTTTCCAGAGACGCCTTTCAGACGTTAAGTCGGTTTTAAAATTTGTTTTACGCCGTTATTTGAGGCGGATTTTATCGACTAACGTAGTGTTTCCCGTATTAGCCGTTGCGATTTGTTTTCGATTAAGTTGAGTGCTGTGAATACAGAGCGAGGATTTTTGAAACGGTTTCTTTTTTTTCTTGTGAAGGCAGCCATTTTAGTACCTGCCGGTATTTTTTTTATGTGCCGTGTAGTTTTCGCCCTCCGTTTAAGAGAGGGCCTACACCCCCCCCCCCCCCCCCTCCCTTTAGAAGCCCTTTCACCAGGCGGAAACTTGTTGGTTCGCCTACTTGTGAGGACTGCTGTAGTTCTGGCCTAGTGGACCTAGCTTACCTGGTGTGACCAGTTCGTCCATTGGACCGGCGAGACGTGTTGGACGTCGGAGGGTATTTTTAACCTAGCCGGGGTGGTGGATGTTGGGTTTTTGGTGAAGGAAAACAAAGAGATAAGTGTTTAGGTTTAAATTACTGTGTCTGGAATAACTGTCAATTTTATGTTAGTGCACCCTCTGTCCTATTAAGTTATTGCGACCGACTTATCCTAGCGGTTTACGTGATCAGAACTCCGCTCGGTAGACCAAACTCAAGTTTTCTTTTTACTACCCCAATTACTCGCGGGGGTTCTTAGGCGTTTACGTGGTGCCTATTTCATTTTCGTTCAAACTTAATATTTATAGAGTTTTGGTCAACCACTGATAATTTTTTTCTTTTATACTTATAGCTAAGTTCATTATTATTAGATAGTTTAATTTTTTTGGGGTTCAAACCACCCTCCATCATCGAAATCATACCTGAAAGTATTTATATCAAAATTTTGGGCCTTCGCAATTTACGCTTTTGTATTTATCGCTATTTTTGGCTCATTTACTTTTACGCTTTTGTATTTATCGCTATTTTTTTGGCTCATCCAGATCTTTTCAATTAAAGAGAGTATTCTATTTGCGGCGTTTTTATTTGGATAGACAATTTTTCGTAGTATAACATTCCAGCTCGCCTAGATCGGTGTTGGTGTTCTCTTCCTTTGCGATTCTGACAGGTTTATCTTGAGGAACCGAGGTCTTGCAGCAAGTTCCAAGAATAACGCGGGGAACTCCAGTTTGGTTCGTAACGAACTCGGTGGCGCCCAAAGATCCTCTCTCCGGAGCAGCGGGCAAATTGCGCGCTCACTTTACAACTTGCTACAGGGCCTGGTATTCCGATCTTGCCAGGTGTTTATTTTAACGAGGGTGATCTGGTAGAATTCGGTAAGTGTATATTAGTACTACTCTCGGTGGAACTCGTCAGAGCTCCACTAGCATCGAACAACATAATAATCATTACTCGTTTAAACAATAAAAAAAATAATAATATTTCTATTACACAGAAAGCGCGTCGCACGTTATAATCAATTTTAATAGATTTGGTTAGTATGGGTTAGTCGTCGATTCAACTTTCGGTTAGTTTCACCTAGTCTCAACTTATTTTAATCATTTGAAACAGTTTGGATACGTGATAATCAATTTTAATAGATTTGGTTAGTTTGGGTTAGTCGTCGATTCAACTTTCGGTTAGTTTCACTTATTCTCAACTTATTTTAATCATTTGAACCGGTTCCGATACGTTATAATCAATTTTAATAGATTTAGTTAGTTTGGGGACCGATAATATACCGGGTACTTTTCTGAGAGGGTGTGCCTTTGCATTGTCACGACCACTATGGATTTTATTTAACAAATCGCTCTGTGAAGGTTGTTTCCCACAAACATGGAAAGTATCCCATGTGGTTCCAATATTTAAAAATTGTGGGAATAAGGAACATGTGGAGAATTATAGACCCATATCCTTAATGTCACTGATACCAAGAATTTTTGAGTCTTTTGTATCTGAATTTATGATTCAGAAGTTTAGGAATATCATAGTCACACAACAGCATAGATTTTTGGATGGCAGATCGATTTCATCTAAACTACTTGTTTATGTGGAGAATATTGTTGAAACGTGGGAATCAGGTTTTGCTATGGATTCAGTATATGCCAATTTTGCTAAGGCGTTTGACAAGGTCAACATCAGCATATTGGTCAAAAAACTTAGTGCATATGGTATTCAGGGTGTACTGCTGAAATGGTTTAGCTCGTACCTAACTAAAAGAAAGCAAATTGTGAGGATTAAGTGCTTTCTTTCTAAGCCTGTAGATGTAACTTCTGGTTTTCCTCAAGGAGCTCATCTTGCCCCCATTTTGTTCAGCATTTTTATGAATGATGTTGTGTCTTCGTTTCAGTATTGTAGTTTACTTATGTATGCTGATGATATTAAGATTTTCTTACCAATTCACCAAACTGATTCCATCTTGAAACTTCAGGCTGATCTGGATGGGTTTTATCAGTGGTGTTGTGCCAATGAAATGCAACTTAATATCTCAAAATGTAAATATATTCAGTTTTCTAGGTTCAAAAATATAAGGGATCTCGGAATAATTTTTGACTGTGGGTTTACTTTTTATCATCACATTGAGGTTTGCAGGAACAAGGCTATGAGGATGTTTGGATTTATAAAGCGCAACACAAGGGATTTTAATAATATTTCAGCTATTAAAACGTTATATGTGTCATTGGTGCGACCACATTTCGAGAACTGCTCCACTGTGTGGTCACCCTATTTTGGATCTTATCAAAATATGCTTGATGGAGTTCGGAGAAAGTTTTTAAGGTATATTGCCTATAAATTAAATATCCCAGTTGAAAATGTTGACTATGATAAACTAGAAACCACGAACCACGAACAACAGCGAGAGAGAGGGAGAGCTAGCCTGAAGGGCTGTTACAATTAGATTCACGGGCGGATAGATTATTTGGTCTGGCTGAATATTTAGTTACGTAGTTTACTTTTTATATGTAGTTAATTTAAATAGCACTTTGCCTCGTGGCGTTATTAATTTTCACTGATTCACTTTTAAGGCGTGCCTGATCAGAGGGGCTTTTCCCTTTCGGTAGTTCGCATTGATAGGTCTTTTTTTAACGTGCCTGATCAGAGTGACTTTTCCCTTTCGGTAGTTCGCACTGATAGGTCTTTTTTAAACGTGCCTGATCAGAGGGGCTTTTCCCTTTCGGTAGTTCGCACTGGAGATCAAAGTCTGTCGGTATGGGCTGCTGCACAGCTTTTTATACCAAACTTTGACCTCTAATTCGAGTATTGTTTTGAATTGTCAACAAGGTTAATCATAACAGTTTATACTTTAATTAACAACAATTTATAATTGCGATTCAAGGTTAAGTTCAAACTTTCCACTGTATGATTTTATGTTAGTTGACAATATCTTTGCTTTTTTTGTTTTTAGTGCGTCAATGGCATCCCTCACCTGGTTAAAACTTACCTCCCGAAAA
Source organism: Pissodes strobi (assembly GCA_016904865.1). Taxonomy (NCBI): domain Eukaryota; kingdom Metazoa; phylum Arthropoda; class Insecta; order Coleoptera; family Curculionidae; genus Pissodes; species Pissodes strobi. Next base: position 12,906 of record MU189958.1, read on the forward strand.
CTGAATGTTACGCTTATATTAAAGGCAGTTACATAGTCACTCGGTTCAATCCCAGTAGCCGTGACCCTTGATAACGTTTCTTCTGCTATATTAGCAACAAAAAAAAACGTTAAAATCATCCGGTGATAGACCCTCTCCCCCTGTACAGTTGTTACAACCCCTAATATTATTTACGACATCCCAAGATGCTTTTACAACATTGGATGATCTCAGTATAAAGTCTGAATAACCTTTTTTTAGCCATTTGAATATTTTGCCTATATTCCTTTTTAAATGTTTTTATATAATCACTCAAGTTTTTCGAGGGTTTATTTTTATAAAAATCCTGCAGAAACTTCAGAGCTTCCCTCATACCCTTTAGGTGATCATTAAACCCATCTATGTTTATTTGTTTGTGAGATGATTTTATTTTAGTTTTAGGAAAAAACTCGTGTATGCCAGTTGATAATACAAGGGCAAACTGACTAAACTTTGAATCAACATTCAACCCCTCCACACTCGCAAAATTCCAGTCAACATTCTCCAAGTAATCATACATTTTAGGCATACCTTGTTGGGTGACCGGTCTGCACTCATGGTACTCGGGCTCCACAATCATTCTACTCACTTTCAGACTTACATCAATTGCTAAGTGGTTTGACAAAAGTGGGTCAAAAACACTCAAATTAAAAACCAAAATACCCTTAAAATTTATAAAAACATTATCTGTACAGTTCACCAGGTTTGTACTCTGAAAGACCTGCCTAGACACACCAAAGCTTCCTAGTAAGTCAATAAATAATTTTTTCTCTGATTGTTAGAATTAAAAATAATATTAAAATCTCCATTAATTACCAAATACTTATATCTATTTTGACTTACGACTTGTAGTATATTTTCAAATACACTTAAAAAACATTGAAATCACCAGTTGGTGGACGGTATACAGTTAAAATTGCAATATTAAAATCCTTCAGCTCCACGGCTGCAACCTCCAGATGGGATTCCACACAAAGTCTGTTTATATTGCCAATACAATGCCCCTTTAGAGTAGGCTCTGACAAAATCGCCGTTCCCCCACAATTTCTATGGCATCTTGCAAAATGGGATGCCACTTCAAAATTCTCCACAGTAAGACACTGTGTACGTAGAACGCAGTGGCGGCTCATGGTCATAATTATAGGGAGGTCATAAACGTTAAAAAATATTTTTTTTTTTCGAAATTTGAACCACGCCCAAATTTACCTAGATTTTTTACTATAGGTACCTGAATTTTTAGTTATATATAAAGAAAAATAAATCCAAGCAATTGTTCTCTTTTAACCGCACAATTTTACAAACCAAACACGATTCCGTGGGTTCAGACATCATAAATAATCAACTCGAGATCGAAAAACAGTCAACAGTTCATTATTTTAAAATTATTACGAAAGTTTCACGCTCGCCTCAAGCAATAACTGCCTTATCATTATCCCTCAAAGACATGACAACGACTAAAAATAGATCGGCTTTCTTTCATTCTTAACGATCTAAATATAGATTTCTAATAATCCATAATAGTATAACGCTGGTCGCGTTTCAGGATAAAATATCAACAGGTGCATAGTTCGAAGGTTACTTTGCCGTCTGTTATGCGTGATGCTGCGGTCAATGCCCAAAATCGACTATTTCTATCGCACCTTAGTCCATTAAATTTCCTATATGTAGTATATCTTGCCTTGTCGGCGCTTCGAGCCGCGGCTCTGGAGTTTATTACCTGTAAAATATAAGGGGAATTAATGGTAAAATGCAATTTGACCCGTAGTATAGAAAATAGGTAAAGTTATACTTTTCAAGCAGGAATGGGACAAATTTTACGATGTTTAGGAATAGTTTTGTATATATTAGGATGAAAAAAAGTGATTTACAGAAAGCATAATTTAAATAGTTTTTTTTTTTAATTTTCTTGTTTTCTCCTGTTGTTTTTGGAAGGTCATTGACCATTTGACCTTATGGTCGAGCCGCCACTGGTAGAACGTACGCTCTTGTCTTCGATTGGCGATCTGCGTAAGTGTGGTATTCACATTCGTTATCATCGAATGCTTTCATTAGCGTCTGCCAGTCTCTCTGGCTTTCAGTGTATATAATTGTTGTATTTCTTGTGTACTTGACACTGTATTTAGCAATCCTCGGATTTTTAAAATCTTCTGTCAAAGTTTTGTGGTTATTGACTCTTCCCTGGAGGACAATCGGGGGCGGTGGTGGGGGCAGCTTAACCGTTGGCGGTGCTTTCGGCTTCGACTGCGGTTTTCTTCTCGGTTGCGCTGCTTTCCTTATTGTTTGTTTAGTGCTATGTACAGTGCTAGACGCATCGCTTAATGCGTCATCATCCTGGTCGCTCAGTATCTGAAAATTATTCTTTAGGGGAATGGTGGGGGCTTCCGATGTCTAAATTAACTTTTCTTACGTTACTCTTAAATTGCAGTGTCCTGTAGGGCACTTTAAACTGCCCCTCATTTCCTTTATGTATCAGGGGCACAGGAGTACCGTCAGGTGCTTTAGTGTACCACAGATCTATATAGCTACGCAACAGATGCCTACTACGGTATTAAAAGTGTCGCTCGCCAATAATGCAATAAACTTAAATATTTTCCTATTTAGACGCATTTTGCCCCTCCGTGTTGCCAAGTCGCGAACTGTAGTTTACCTTTCATATCACATTATGGTATTACTCATTTTCTTGGCAATCGTATGTTATTATGTCAAATTAAAGTTCATTATCAAATTCAGTGAATGGTGTACTTGAACATGGACTAAAACTCACCTTAAATATCGGTGTAAAAGGTCATTACAAATTTTGTTAACTTATACTGTAATATCTCTTATTTGTATTAAGTAGGTAATACCTAATATTATCACGTAGGTTTTTGTTTCTAAGATCAAAGGAATTTTTGAAATGTTTATCGACATGTCAAAGTACCATTTAATTTTGTTTTAAATTCTACTATCAATATTAAAAATGTGTTCATTTAAATTGCCGTTTCATTAATAAACTATCATACTTAATAAAAAATGTAAAAATCGTATTTTTCTAAAAAATATGTTTGTGTTAATTTGATAAATAAATATTAATAATAAAACTCGATGATTTGACCGGGTCAAAAAGTCAGCAGAAATATTGTTCGACGTGCTAATTTGGCAACACCAACCCGTTCCTAGACCACTGGTTCACCCGCTCGCGAAAGCCGGTGAACATTTTTGGCCCCGCGTAAAAAGCATTGGAAGAGGTATCTGTTCTATATAGATCTGTGAGTGTACTCACTGCGAAAACTCTCTACGCTTTCTGCCTGTTTTTGCGTGTTATCTTGTAGTACTTTTTGCTTCGTTTTTTTTGTGTGTTGTCACAACAACACCTTCTTCTGTGTCCATGATATCAATTATTTCTGGTGGCGAATCTTGACTTAGCCTTTTCCTTTTAGGTTTGTTTTCCCTACCAGTGTCTATTCTGGCCTTGACTTCGGGCTTGCTCCTGGGGAAGAAAATCCCGTGTTTGTCCTTCAAGTGAGCCAGGGCTTCCTTTAGGGATTTATTTACAACATTTCCCGGCTTACTAACCGACGTAAGTGACGGGACTCTATCTGCGCAATCTTTGCACTTTTCTTTGTTTGATTGAAGGCATTGCCTTGCTTTCTTCACTTGCGCTAAAAAGGCTTCCGAGTATTGGCCTTCCCGGAAGTCTACGGACTTGAAGGAGATATTACTATCTCTGTCAGATTCTTCCATTTCCCGGCTGTTAGTCGGGGCTCCGTCCCCGATACTTGAATCTGTGTACAATGTACACCGTTTGAATAAAATGCGTAATCACACAATCTGTCTAAAACCGTCTCCGATACACGATTTAGGTAAAGTCGCTTGATCCTTTTGGCCTGTGATCAAAAACAGGTATCGTCGCTAGTACGACTAGAACGAGAGTCGTCTGAGCTACGGTTCACTGACAGCTATATAAAAGCTGCCGGGAGTCCCGGCCAGGCCCCACGGTGCCAACCTGTGCAGGGTTTTGCTCTAAGTTGGGATAATGACAAAAATAACCCGAGAAAAAAACTAAAATTAAATTCAGATAAATAAATAAATTAATACGGGGACGGGGCTTAAATTTCATTTCTGGGCTAAAGGGATTTTGAAAAATAAGGCACGTTTCGGCACACACTAATTTTCTTTTAAAGGGAACGCTACTTCAAGCAGCAGACATCGAATTATCAATAGTTAAGACAAAGATACATACAGACATAGATATTCCAAGCCCATATACCGAATTGAAGCCTCTATAAAGTACACCAAAATCGAGCGGCGGTACACCAACCAGAAAGAGAGGGTCTCAAGACAAAGATAAAGTATATTGTCGGCGTTTATGCGGTCGAGCCGAGACGACCGGGTACGCGGGGGGCGGAGGATAAGAATATTTGTATATACCTATAACTTTATTCATTTCTAGGAGGGTGGGAATCATTTCGATTTTGTACGTGGTCAGATTGAAAAGTAGTAGTGCGTAACTGGAGTGTGATTTGTGAACTGTTTTCTATTGTTTATCGTTGTATCTGGAGTCTTGAGAGTGTATGACTATTGACAATTATAACAAACATAAGTCTATTGATTTTAGTTTAGTTTTCTTGACTGTTAAAATTATTAACATGGGTAAGCCACCCACACAAATGCGAAAGAACAAGTGTTCCTATAAGAACTGTAAAAACAGTCTTATAAAAAATCCTGGTATCCATTTATTCCGTTTCCCAACCAATGAGGATAGATGTCAACAGTGGATTTTACATTCAGGTAACAGTTAATACTAATTACATATATAGCATCGATAATGAACCAACTGTAGAAAATTGATTTCACAGCTAAAAATTGGCTGTGGAAACGTTTTGATGACTCGTACATTGCTGTAAATTAGCTTTTTCAATCCACAACTTTTTAGTATTTTACTTTTACTGTTACAACGTTCTAACGACCTTCTTTTACACCTAAAAATTCCGACAAAGCTAAACTTCTGTAAAACCTGGGCACAAATACAGCTGTACCATATTGTTTATTTGTTTTTGCGGGATAGTAGCTTTTTTTACCAGATAAAATGCTAATTAACAGATAAAGTTATTTCCACCAAATGTTTAGTAATAATAAAACTTTTCTTGTGATGTAACGAATAAAATGGTCTAGTTTCTTTTTTTGTAAAAAATACAAAGCCCTCGGTAATTTTAAAAAAATACGTTTTTTTTTTTTAATTGAAAAAGTGAAGAACAAGCAGGATAATGATTATTTATTAATGGCCGCGCCAAAGTAATTTCGTAAACTTTGTCGGCGTCTAGCACGACAGTGCTTTGAAGAGTAATATGTTGTTGGATTTTACGAACATACGACTAAATGCAGGTGTCCGCGGCGCCCTTTGACCCTGCTAGATGAATGTGCCCCACTGAAGGGGAGCAACATGTTTTATTCTGTAAACTTTGCCGAAAGAAGTCACGACATAAATAATATAATAAAATATAAAGTAATTGTAGCGTTATCCTTTTTTACTACATTTAAATTACGGTTGTGACTTGCGACATGTATTTAATCTCATTTACTCTGACAATCATTCTGTCAGTTCTCGGTTCGGCTGAAAACACAATGAAAAATACAAGATATAAGTGACAAATTCTCTGCTTCTTATTGGTCAATTATTTGTAGCTGTCAGTATCTAATTGAGCAATAGGAAGCAGAGAGCTTGACATTAATTTGTATCTTGTATTTTTAATTGTGTTTTCAGCCTTCTCGTTGCTTTACCTTTGATTCGATAGCAAACAAGAAGAAAAGTTTTTACGTTTGACTATAAAGCAAACTGTAAAGAGAAACTGTAAAAATTAAAAATCGCAATTGGCATATTAGCCGTTTTTTAACTTTACAAAAAGGAATTCATTTTTAAGAAATCTGGTGAAAATATCAAATTTTATAAATTCCTAACTCTGGTAATAAATAGGAAAATTCAGGTCTCTTAGCATTTTAATTGTTTCGTTTTTGGTCGAAATAGTGAAATTTAAGGTTCCTGCATAGTTTTTGTATTTTGTTTTCGGGAAGCAATAAAAAGACAATTTAAAAGAAAAAACAATTTCTTTTGTTTTTTTTTTTATTAAAAAAACGTGTTTTTTACATCACTAAATATCTTATCCCAATTAACAATTAAATTAATTTGAATTAACGTTTGATATTTGACAATTTGTCATTTTCGATTATTTGTTTTGTTACCTAATTTTCCATTTTAAAACTAATTTTGTGATTATTTTTCAACTAAACAAAGATCTAATACTGAACGCTATTCTCAGCTCACATTATTTTTTTGTATTATTCTCTTATTAAGAATACAGGGTGTGGATTTTGGAAACCGTAATAGATAGAGAGATGGTTAAATTGAGTCAAAGTTGCGCAACTTAAGGCTGAACAAAATGCTGCTGTGAAATCTGGAAAATTCCGAATACTACCGGAGATATCCGCAAAAAAAAACGAATTTTTCCAAAATCGTTTTTTACGATACACTGACTTTATTTCAAGAGATGAATCAAAATAAGTGTCACATTCTCATTGCCACTTTTTCTAATCTACAAGATGACATCCTTAGATTTCAAATCCGACGTTTCGTTTCTTCGGGCCCATCATCAACTTTAGTTTTTTAAATACGGACCTGGATAATTTTTTTTCATTTTTGACCATCCCAAAACTAATGATGCACTTATCTGTCAACTTGACACTAGAGGTAGTTGCCTTAAGAAATCCATGTGTGTGAGAGAGACAAAATATTTTTAATGTCTGCATAACATTAATAAATAGCAAAGAATATGTTTTACAAATCAAAAATGTTAATAGATAAAAATGTTCTTCTTTCGGCAAAATCCAATGAACTATTTTCTCAGCAAAACCAACGATGTGTGACACTAGTCTGTCATTAGAGGTAAATACTTTACACCAAAGAATAAAGAAGAGAAAGGAAGGAGCTTGTGCGCCGTTTGACACTTAATACGTTCGACGAACTCCTGAGACATCGAGGAGGCTGCGGAGGAACCATATATGACACATTATTTTTGACGTTATGTTTTGGTGCTTCCTACGTTTTGATAGTATTTCTTGTGTTTAAATCTATTTTTTGCGATTTACTTTGATTTGGAACATTGTTTATTTGTTTAGTAATATTATTGTAGATAATGCGTTAGTTCATATAATGCTTAATTAGATATTTAGTGGTAAAAGCGTGTATTTTGGACTAAAGAAGCAAAGTAAATATGGTTACTTGTGCAACTTGTGATCTTTCGAAAACTCCAACAAATTCAGAACTTGGAATAACATTTCATCGGTAAGTAGGTATTTTACCCCTTATTTTTCTGTTTTTTACCATTTAATAAAGCAAAATTATAAATTGGCTAATTGTCAGCAAATAGGTGACAGATCTAATCATGAGCGTACCCGTAAAAAATATAGGATTAAAAATCAATTTTTGCAAGAATATTGGACAGTGCTAAAAGTAATACTTGTCTTTTATACTTGACATGTTAAAGTTTATTCTGCCAATAAAATGCTAAAATTAGTTATTTGAATATATTTGGGCATTTGAAATGCAAAAATAAGCAAAATATGGTTAGAGAATAGGGCGTTAGTTTTGAAGGGTGCTTCTTCTTAATAAAATTAGGTAGTACATATTTTTTTTAATAAGAAGCACACTTCAAAACTACCCCACTATTATCTAACCATATTTTGCTTATTTTTGCATTTCAAATGTCCAAATATATTCAAATAACTAATTTTAGCAGTTTATTGGCAGTATACACTTTAACATGTCAAGTATAAAAGAAAAGTATTTATTACTTTTAGCACCGTCCAATGTTCTTGCAAAAATTGATTTTTAATGCTATATTTTTTACGGGTACGCCCATAATTAGATCTGTCACATATTTGTTAACAATTAGACAATTTATAATTATTTTGCTTTATTAAATGGTAAAATCCGGAAAAATAAGGGGTAAAGTAGGTACCTACTTACCGATGAAATGTTATTCCAAGTTCTGAATTTGTTGGAGTTTAGGAGAGCCACAATCTGCACAACTAACCATGTTTACTTTGCTTCTTTCTTCCAAAATACACACCTTTACCACTAAATATCTAATTAAACACTATATGAATTAACGCAATATCTACAAAAATATTACTAAAGAAATAAACAATGTTCCAAATCAAAGTAAATCGGAAAAAATAGCTTTAAACACAAGAAATACCATCAAAACGTAGGAAGCACCCAAGCATAACGTCAGAATGAGTCATATAATATAATATACCTTACTGTCATGCCTTATTTAAAACGAATCCAACCCCAAATTTGCAAAAATTCGTTTTCATTTTATTTACTCAGTCGTTTAAGTACTAAAAATGCATTACTGGAAAGAAAAATCCCAAAAAAATTGTAAATGACTACAATTTACAGACAATTTTACAAAATATCATAAAGCCCACTAATTTATTAGATATTTTAGTGTTATTTTAAAGGCAAGCTATAGGATTTAACGGATAACATTTTTAACGTTATGTTTGATACTTTTCCATTTCAAATATGAAAATTAAACTTCTGTATGTAAATTTCAGGTGCCTAAAATTATATGTTTATATTTACATTTAGATACAAAAATTATCGAAAAAAAAAAAAACAGAAAGTTGCGTTTCTTTTTGGGATAAGTGCTGCTTTTTATATACCTCGTAACCATCATGTAATAATCATTCATGTAATTTAGAATAATTGTCAATTGGTAATTTTATTTATTTAAAACTTCACTTTACCTATTAACCTAGAAAACAGGTATATTTTTCCAAAAAATTAATGGGAAAACATAGAGCATATTATAGGGAAATAGTATATTATTTTATAAGGAGGAAAAGTGATACTTTTCATGGCGCGCTCGTGTTTAACAGCCGAACGGAGTGAGGCTGGTAATAGAGAGCAAGCCATGAAAAGTAACTTTTCCTCCAAATAAAATATGCTGTTTTTTCTTCAAATGTCGACAAATTAATGCAAAAACATCTCTTTTTAATAGTAATAATATCTAATTATTATTAAAGATAAATGGGTTCGCAAGGCGGCTTAGACCACGGTCGTAGGTGGCCTTGCTTAGACCGGTGTCGGTGAATAGCTTTATGTTACAGCTGTCAGTGGACACTGTCAACAATAATTAATTTTTTAAGATTGCATCTCCGATTGCGTTTTAATTCCGTATTGATAAGCAGTTATTGAGTAAGTTCGATTAAATAATAATGAATTTGTTCCTAAATTAGTGATTTTTAGAAATGCAGTCACAAATTGAGTGATAAATACAAATTGTGGTTTAATAAATCTTGAGTTGTTGACGCTTATTTTGTTGTCTGCTTGTATTGTATCTATGTTGCTATGACAACACTTTTACCTCCGCCGGCGGAAAAGTGAAAAGTAAAGCTCCGGCGGAGGAAAAACGAAACTTCACGGCCGCCTACACAGTCGAGTAATGACGGATTTACTGACGTTTGAAGAAAAACAAAATTTTTTCACACAACACTTTTTCTTAGTATTTTCCCAAGATTTCTTTACATAGGTATTTAGCTAATAAAATGAAGTTTACACATCTGAAATTTATCCTAATGAATTTAATTTTTATATTTCGAATATACCTAAAGTATCTAGCAAAGTTAAAACATTCATATGATCCGCAAAAAACGCACGTATTTTTATATACATGTTGGCAATATTTATAAATTATAACTTTTTTTGAGATCACTGTACCAGTAAGCAATAAACCACAAAACTATATAAATACATAGTATAAGTATTTATTTTTTTGTTGCGCAATCGTTTTAGGAGACGCCACTGGTAATCTGGGCCGCCATATGCAAGAACCATTCCGGTCAAATGTCAATATGTATTTTGCTCCTTCCTGCCTATTCTTTATTCATTGCTTTACACCATAAGACATATTATATTCATTAAAGTGGTGGTTTTAATGTAGAAATAATCTTAAAATAAATTGTAAATTGCGTTCTTTTTAAAAGGTTAGTATATTAAAGAATCTGGATATTTTTGTGAATAAACAAACTATATTTCACTGAAAATAAAAAACTGGTTTATTTTATAAAATTTAAAACGGAAAAATGCGAAAAAATGCACAAGAGAATTACCTAATTTAATTTTAATTAAATACTTAACACTACTTTAACTTAGTACTGGCTAATTTCTATGTAGGTGTTCAAAATATTTCCATTTGCTCTATTTTCCACATTTTGCAGTGGCATTTTGTTCAGCGTTAAATTGCGCAACTTTGCTACAATTTAGCCATATCTCTATCTATTGCGGTTTTCGAGATCGCCATACATACACTCAAATAACGAGTAATCGGTTAGATTAAATCCGGGTACGCGTTTTCGAAGGAACTGGGTACCCGGTACCCGGATAATTTTGACAGCACTATCTTCAAACCTTGGATTTTTGAAACCATCGCATTTTCTACCATTTAACCCACTTCGTAGACAGACGCTCTCAATAACAATCAGTTATGTCAAAATAAATATCCATTCTGTGAGTGATCTACGGCTTTTGTTATTGTATTGCATAATCAGTATCATTTTACTTTGTAAGAACTAAGGTAGGTGATTTACTATTGTTTACTTTTTTTTTAGGAAACACGGATCTTTTAGGTTTATTGCCAGAAAGCCTTAATAAAAAAAAAGTCTTATGCAGTGTTCATTTCAAAAAAGACGATTTTCTCAACCCAGAAGTAAGAAATCGCTTAAAGAAAACAGCTGTTCCTCAGAAATATACGACCGAAGAAATTAATCTGGAATGTAATTCACCCCAGGTGCTTAAAGTTCGCACGCCAACAAAACTTATGGTGGTGGATCAAGCAAGCTACCATTGTATTCACCGCAGATGTCACAACCCTCTACAAGCAAGCAAGAATTGACCCCTAAAACAAGCTCATTTGTAGATGCTGTTTCTGAGATGCCTGAAAAATCCCCATCGAGAAGGATAAAACGTTTATTTGCTGAGAGAGAAACACAGACTTCTGTAAATAAACTAAAAGGCATAATCTCCAGACAAAGAGTAAATTTAAAACATAAAAATCAAATGATTGTCAGACTTAAGAAACAACTGAAATCGTGCAAAAATGAAATGAAACAAAAGACTTGCATTGAAGATACCGTATTTACATCGGTCTACTCAAACGCACTAGTCAACATGCAAGTTTGTCACAAATCTGGTCGAGAGTGGACAAAACTTGAAAGAGATTTCAGCCTATTAACCTATTATAAGTCCCCAGCTGCTTATAAGTATTGGCGAAGAAACTTAAAAAATCGTTATGCCAGGATTAACCACTATCCAAAACTGGGTAGGAGATATTGAATGCTTGCCAGGATTCAATGATGATATTTTAGCAGAGATTACGAGAAAAGTATATACTATGGAAGATTCAGAAAAATATTGTACGTTAATCTTTGATGAGATTAAAATAAAGAAATGTTTAGTGTACTCAAGAAAATATGACATGATAGAAGGTTTCCATGATCATGGAGGAAGCCACAGGAAAAATAAATTTGGCAGCCAAATTATGTTATTTTTGATTAGGGGTTTATATGCCAACTGGAAAGTGCCATTTGCATATTTCGTCTCGGAAACTACAATGAAAAATATGGACTTGCATAGGGTTCTGGATGGAGCAATAAAGTTATTGCTCGATGCTGGAATAAAAGTTGTAAGCATAGTGTGTGACCAAGGAAAGAACAACCAGTCAGCCTTGAATCGGTTTGAAGTGAATAAAGAGAGTCCTTATTTCCACATTCATAACACAAGAATTTTCGCAATCTACGATGTTTTGCATTTAGTGAAGAACATAAGGAATAACTTTTTGAAAAACAGACTTTTGTTCAAAAATAATTTTGTTGATTTCAATGATATAATTGAAACCTATAAAATAGATCAAAGAAGTCACACAAGCAGAAGTTTGCCGAAAATTACAGAGGCACACATAAATCCTGATAATTTTCAGAAGATGAACTGCAGTCTGGCAACACAGATCTTTAGCCATTCTGTAGCTGCTGCTATAAGAACTGCAGTTAGTACAGGAGAACTGAAATCGGCAACTGCTTTAAACACAGCAGATTTTGTAGAATTCAATAATAATTTATTTGATTCACTAAATAGCAAACGGTTATATGCTGCAAATCCGTATGCCTGTGCCCTTTCTTCAGAAAGACCCCTGATCCAACAAACACTTGAAGACGCTGTTGATGTCTTCAAGACTTTGAGGAAAGAGATATCGCCAGGTAAGTATACAAGACCAGACTGTTTTGATGGCATGATTCATACGATTAATGCCATTCTAGGTATTTACAATGCCAACAGAGAATTGGGATATACTTATTTATTGACCAATAGGCTGAATCAAGATCCGATTGAAAATAAGTTTGCTTCATTCAGGCAAAGAGGAGGATTTAATATGAACCCAACCGTTAGAACATTCAGGACTACATTCCGATTATCATTAAAAGTGAACCTTTTAAAGCCGACAGTTTCTTCTAATTGTGAGGACGATGAGGATACTTCTTTATCATTAATGTCGCCCAAAACCGCTACTGGTTTTCGAAAGGAAGTAAGCTCGACAACTTCGTATGAAGCTGCAGCTTTTTCCTCGGCATCAGAAAGTACATCCTTAGGAAGTGGTAGTAGCCGTCAGGCAAAACGCACACCAAGTGTTACTCTACAAGACTGTTCGAACGCCTATTTTGCCGGATATTTGATCAAAAAAACAATTGATAAATTCAACTGTGAGAAATGTAAACATCAATTAAGTTCTGATGAAGTTCTTTGTGACAAAAGTCAATTATTAATACTAAACCGCACTTACAAAAACGTTTCAGTTGGTTTAAGAAAACCTATACTAAATTTGACAACATTTGTCAAAAAGTCTTTGTCGATCATTGACAAAGCATTTAATAAATGCCCCCAAAGAAATACTGTATTAAAATATTTGGTAGAAAAAATTGCTAAATTAAAAAACAAAGAGAAACTTTTTGACGAAAATTGTTGCAAAATCCATTATGAATATTTTGTTAATTTGATGATTCGTTGTAAGATATATAAGGGATGTAAATGGAGAACTCTATATTGTAAAAAAAATACGACAAAAAAGAGAAAGTTAGACATATTACAAAGTTTGTAATCCATATATGTATAATATATAATACTAAAATAATACACTTAAAACACAAATGATTTTCCTATAAGCAAGATAAACAAAATAGTACTCTTTGGCATAATACTCTTAAAATGTATAAACAAGGACTTAACTGTATATGTTTATTTATGAAACTATATGACAAAAAATTAGATAATGTCAAAAATTGATTCTTGAAGTTTATAAGTAAGGGATAAAAGTTTCTAAGCCGATACGCAGCGACTAGAATAACCCGCTTATTATTAAAAGACTACAAGTCAGTGACTTAATATTAATATAAAAAAGTGACTTAATATTAAGAAAATTGACGATATTCGCAGTGATTGGGTACGTTCTAGAAGAATTTAAAAACTTTTGAGGAAATACTACGTTGTCCAACCACTAATGCCGAAGCTGAATAAGTTCTGATTATTTTAATAAAAAATTAATTAGAAATAAAGGTGAGTACTTGAATCTTCCACCATTTTAATACATTTGTAATTTATGGTCACCCTCTGCCTCTAAGTCTAAGGCATAATGACTTGATGCTTTTTGGGAAACTTGCTAAGGTACGGTGGATTATGTCTACGTTGTTGTTAATTGATTGAACATTAAGAAGTCACGCGAACCAGTCCGGTTGGTCAAAGAATTTGATGGGACAGTATTGATTCAAGATTTTATGAACAAGTACATTATGTAAAAAATCGCTTACACGAAGGTCATATAGAATAATCCATATTTCCAATGATCCAATGATATCATTAATATATTGATTTGATAAAAAATAATAAATCGTGTCGACTCTATGCACCCTTGTTAAGCAAAAAAGTACTTTACTATATCCATATCTTTTCAGTTCAACAGACATTCTGCGTTTAACAGAAACTGCAACCCAAATATATGTTGCCAAACATACGATTACACTATCTTGAGATTAGTTTAATAACGAGAAGCCCTCGTAAGTTCCGCAAAACAGGTTCCGCGTTTGGGAATGGGACTTGATAGCGTAACCGCAAAATTCCATACACTTTGGTAGCCTTCGCGCGCACGAGTCTGCACCAACGCTGCTTTTAACGACATCTAGGATAATTATCGTAAGCGCTATTTTCCAGAGGTTTGACAGAGATGGCGTTAACGTCGATAGGTAGCAAAGTCTCCCATAAGCTCGGAATATCTATGTCTGTATGTATCTTTGGTTAAGATTATCAAAATGACGACCAGTGCAAAATTGCAAAGAATTGGGGGAGAAAGAACCAAGCATCAAAAATTTACAGGTGAGGATCTAACTATGGGGAATTATACAGGGGTATTAATATGGTCACTCTAAATTCGACCCGTCATAATCCTTTATTGTTAAAAGAAAAACAAATACCATCATCAAGTACATAATATAAACGGCATTATAGCCATCTGTAAAATTTTACTTCGGCACTAGATGTATGGGTCAGAACAGCCACATGTTTCTATTTTTGTTGTTATTTTTGTAGAACTTAGTACTACAACAAGAGATTATTATTACCCGTAATTTAATGCGTACAAAAGGGTATACTGACTGTTTGGACCGATAACATAGTGACGGGGATGTTTGTTGAAGGATGATAGTTGTACGGTGTTGTATGAGGTATGTCTTTTGTGCGTATACGCGGATAATAATATGATAGCATTGGGGCGTTAATAACAGTTTTGCTGTGGGTCAGAGCATGGTCAATGTTTATAACCCATGTCGTATGGCAGGAGTTGTTTCCCTTGGTGCTTACTCATTGGCCCGTTGTCTTCCATCTTCAAGGGGTTATAATTTGGAAGCATCATAACTTGATACCCATTTTATAACTGACGTATTATTTGTGGTAAGTGACAGATACCACATTTAAGTACCCTAGACTAACATTTTATTATCAAATTTAGTAGGTAGTTAATAATAAAAGGTATAAGGTTAACAAGTACTACTATTGACGTGCTTTTGATCACAAGTAAAGCAGGGTTTTTAAGGAATTTTGGTATTTTAAAAGTTTGGTTGGTTTCACGTTAGTATGCACTAGGTTTGCTATGCTAAGTAATGTAAATAAATGAACAAAATTGAGACTACAAGGAATTTGTAAATATTTTATTTTTGAAGTATCAATATATGTATTAAAGAGTTTCTGTTGTTTACTTTACTAATGTGAAAATTAAGTTTCAGAAAAAAAAGCAATATGAAAGAATCTTACGATCCCAAACTCTAAGGGAGCTAGGTACTATGAAAGAACACAACGTTACAGGATGGGTCCGAAATAGGTTTGTATGTGACGATCACGAGTCTGACTACCGACTTTCAGAAGGTAATACATAGACTGGGGGTCGGTATGTTTCACTATCTTTACAAAAATGGTTCATTTAATTCCTCCTGTATTTTAACACATTGGAGTGTTGCAGCGCGGTATGAATTCATAATACGCGCCCCGACGGGAACTGAACGCGAGTCGTCCTCGTTGCAAACACAGTATATCTGACCACTAGATCCTAGATCAAGTGTGTGTGTTGTGATGCGCGTTGCACGAGGTCACGCAGACATGGATTTTGCAGATTTATCCGCAAGTCCATATCGGCCACCCCAGGAAAGAACTGCACGTGATACACGGGGTGTTACCCCCTGACCCTACTTCTACGCATGGAGCCCATACGGGGAGCTACCCCGATCCTTTACAGTCGTCCGGCACCATGATATATTGGCCGCTTCTGATTGGTGGGTCAACGTCATTTTTGAGTACCGTCAGATAAGATCTTTTACACAAATAGAACACTATATAAAAATCGGTCTCTCTTATTGGTCGATCCGCATTGCCATCCGCTCGCTTTGCTCGCTACGGGGGCTCAAGACAAACTAACCCAAGACATACCCAAAATCAAGAAAAAAAACTGTTTAGAAACATAATCTTAAAAAAAGCAACGGGGTTTGAACACGGGCCGTCCAGGTGAGACCCAGCCATATAAACCTCTAGACCTTGAGCTCTTGACACAAATTTATTGCATCACGAAGACATTGTAATACAAGATGGATTGACCAATAGGAGAGGTCTATTTTTACATAGTGCACTATTTGTGTAAAGGATCTTAAAACGCCTCAGATTATAACAATTTGTTATACTCTGGTACTATTAAAGCTGCATTTACATTCAATTTGAAGTCCAAGTCAAAGTGCAATTCGCAAATATGTCATTTACATTGAACGAATTTTTAGGTTACGTAATTATACGTATGGAATGTTTTATTTTGTGTGTTGTAAATTGCCAGATAATTACAAATAATTTTTAAGAACAATTCCTCGTTGAAATCGTTTTTTTCCATTACAGTGCCTTCAAAAAAATCATTTTCATCAAAGTGGGGCCCTTTAAAGTCCATTTTACATGTACCCGAATTGTTTCATAGAAATGTTAATTTATTCTAACACAAAATTGAAATTTGCCTAATCCATAGATAAATTAGACCTAACCTAAACAAAGCAACATTAAGAATATTAAGATAAACAAAAATAATCTAACCTAGAAATTTATTTTCTGCTTGCGTTTGGCAAGCAGCTTAACAAAATTCAAAGTGCACTTCAAAGTCAACTTCGAATTTTGTCCAATGTAAATGCTACGTGCTCTCACCATATGACAAGCAGGCAAATTTCAGCTTGAATTTGACTTCAAATTGAATGTAAATGCAGCTTAACTCTCCATGCATGGCCCTCCGCTCGCTGCGGGGCGCAACCAAACAAAACTAACTGAAACTAGCCCAAATTTACAAATAGAAACAAACATAGTCTTAAAAAAATAAAGAAAACATGCATTGCCCTCGACGCGAACTGAACGCGAGCAATCCGTATTGCAAACACAGAATCTGACCACTAAAACTGACTTAACCATCTAGACCTGCTGGAATAAACTAATTGGACCGTAGATACTTTTTAGTGGTATGTGCGTAGATAGAATCAAAGTGACGTCAATTCACCAATCAACAGCGACCAATATAACATAGTGCCGTGTGGTTGTAAAGGATCTCAAAAGGCAAATGATATTTCGTTCAAGGATTCTTTCTCATATTTGTAGTTACGAATTCCTTAATCCGCCTGCTTGTGTACAGATGGCAGCGCATTACATATTGCAGAATAAATGCTGAAACCGATAGGCGGAGCTTAAATTCTATCTTAATTCCTATTTTCTTTTTCAAATTTCTATTATCTATGAATAAAAAATTATACATATACCATTGCATTATTTCTGTGAAAATTAGCTACATAATTTTAGTTCAAAGCAATAACAGAACACTTATTAAAGCCATTTTATTAATCATTCCCAAAAACCATGAATATTTTATTCCTAAAAAGAAGGCAGGAACAAAAAGAATTACCCAAATAAAGCGCATGCCCATTTTTTTCCTTAGTTTTTACTATTATTGTTCCAAAAACCTTCTATACCAGCTGAAATTTATTGTTATTAATTAACGTTATCAAATTTACCACGAAAAAAATCAAGATAACTAAAATTTTAACCGCTGAAGTTTGAAATACAATCATATTATTAAAATATTGGGCGTGTTTTACTGTTTTCGAAGCACGACTTACGAGCAGCGGAGAGGATTGCTCGTTGTCGCATGAATTAGAAAGAGATAAATGATGATGGGGGCGTTTAACCTAACAAATTAAAGGCGTAGCCATTTTGATTTTGACGAATATTGACATACGTCTAGTAGTCTAGACAGAAAGTCATTTGTTACAGTCGAGGTGACATGTAAACACGAGAAAAATCTCCGAAAAATACGGAAGTCACATGTTTTAGTAATTACACGCGTTTATTTTCTTCCGTGTTTTATTCCCCGAAATATTCCGACGGTTTTTCACGTGTTAGATCGCAAAGTGGTTGTTTTTGTTTGGCTTCATTGAATTAACCTTGCGACTTGATCGTCGATTATTTTCGCCCGGTATTTTCAAATGTTTTTGACAGAAAAATGTGCAGATTGCTAGATGGATTTTAAATTTATTGACAAATAATGTAAGTAGTAAACAATGTTTTGTTGATATTGATGAATACTTATTTTAGAAAATAAATAGGCACTATTTCACATTGCATTACACTGTGCAAAGTACTGATTTTCTCCATTCATTAGCACTTGTGTCATAGTAAATACTCGTAAATTGATATGCCCTTCAATGTTTTTCTTTTCGTTAGCACTTCAGAGACTGTTTGAGTTTATATTTTGTAAATATTTTAAATGGAAGATATACGTGATATTTTAAGTGGAAAGTATTTAGGATTTTTGTTCTAATTGAAAGCAGAAACATATCTTAGAAATTAGTTTTAAAAGTGCTAAAATGGTTGTGTGTGTATTGCAACTTGATCAGAAATTGTGCGAAAATCCAATTTATTTTGCAATTCAAATTTGTTTTCTTCTATCTATTTACTTGGTTTACTTATTATTTATGTAAGATTGATACACGAATCGGTATTAACTATAATAAATAATAATTGAGCACTGCAGTGTACGTGTGTACTATAAAATGTTTAAGGATATTAACCTGAATTTTATTAATTTAATCTGTATCTTGGAAAATGCTTATTGCATTATCCTCAATTATAGTCTGTTAATTTATGAGATCACTTCTCGGTTATATTATTGAATCATAACCATCCCTGCTTCCTATTAAGGTTTCTTCAATTAATTAAATGGACCAAGATTATATAGCTATTTTTAAGGATTAATTTGATGTCAACAAATTTTAGAAGATATACCTTTTGGTATACCTACTTTAGAATATATTTGTAAAATAAAATATAAAATAATTTGAAACCTTATTAGATCATCAGATTTCATTATTTGATCATCAGTTTAATTGAATAGTAATCAAAATATTTTTGTAGTCAAATGGATGAACATGCAGCAAAATAACAAGATTAACAGCTGAGTTGAGATTTATTTATTTATTTCAAACATACGGACATAGCCCAATCAGTTACAGACACTATAACTCAAATTAAAACTAAGGATAACTAATAATACATAAAAAGGTAATTTATAAAATCCAAAATAGAATAAAACTGACAAATAATCAGAACAATTAAATACAAAAAACAAAATACCCATAGCAAATGCAAAGCAATGAACAAACTACATTATTATTGCCATTTTTAAGAAACTCTTTCAATCTGTACAGCGATATATTAAATAAATCTAATTTACAATTATTACAGCTTTTCATTAACCTATTTACCGCACTGTTCTGGCCCTAGAGAGTTGTATGCTGACACAGTTCAAAGGGTCTATGTTCTCTCAGAGGCCTAGAAGGAGCAAAAAAGTTTATTCTAGATCCTAACTCCGGACAATTACATATGCCGTTGATCAACTTATAAGTAAAGATTACATCAGCTGAATCTCTCCTACTTTTAAGAGAACCAATTTTAAGAAAGTTCTCGAGCTGATAATAGTTGATGTTGTCTACCGGTATGTTTAACTTAAATGCTATATACCTGAGAAACCTTCTCTGAACTTTGTGTGGCATATCATGGTATGTAACAATGTAAGGGGACCAAACAGTAGAGCTATATTTAAGCAGTAAAGTTCTATATTACGTAACGAGTTTTGAAAGTTCTATTTTTCAAAGGAGGAGGGTTTTGCACGAGGCATTTGAGGAGTGTGGACATTTTGTGAAGGAAACATACTTTCATACAAGTAATGTACAAAGATATCCAATTAAAAGTGAACAGGTCACAATATCTTCGGGACATACCTCAAAGAAATTAAGAGACAACAGATGGATACATGCTGGTTTTGTCCAGAAAGAGATGACCCAGAACACACGGTTTTCCACTGTGAGATCTTTGAATAGCTGAGAGTCACAGCTGCTGCTAAATGTGAAAGGGCCGTCACGATGGAAAACGTAGCAGAGCTGCTACTGGATATATAAAGATATAAAAAAAACTTGATATAATATGATGATCAAGGATTGATTCAAGGATGCAGAAGAGACCAAGAGCACCAATGAGAAAAAAGAGTTAGCAACATGCTGAAGTAATGCCATTGGGCGGTTCAAGGGAAACCTCGAGGGAAGCAGTAGTAAAAGAGATGGTTTTTAGTTGGTTCTGGTTATTGTTAGAGATGGGAAAAAATGTATCTATGAAAGGCTTAGGATAGTTTATTTTAGTCCCGGGATTAGTTACGAGAAACTTTTAAACATACTAAAAGATAACTATGTTGGAGTTTGGAACCTTGGGCAAAATGCACTAAAACAGAGTTTTATCCACAATATTGAAACAGAATTTTTGCACTAATTAAAACTCATCATCATCATCATGATGATGCTAACATGGTTAGCGAAACGCGCGTTGAGTGCAAAAATTCTGTCGGTATTGTGGATAAATAAATAAATAAACACAGTAAAAGATAACTGTTAGGTATTCTTTTTGCTACCAACATATTGCATGTTATTTATTATTGAAATTAATAATATTAGCCACAATAGACATAGGCCGCTGTGGAAGATCTGATATGGACTTTTAAATAACCTAACCAAAGGCACTAGCATTTCAGATATTAATTTCAATGAATGAATTATTTTAATTTTGGCTTCAATAAATTACTATCCAAAACCCTTGCCAAAACCAATCAAAAGCTTCATTATCACTTTTTTTCTCGGTTATAACATACCTTGTATATCTAGTCCACATTATAGACTTATATCCAGCTATTTGACTTATTTTTTACACTCGCTGTATACCATACAGAATTGAAAAAATCTGCTATAATAGTACAAGCAATAAGCATTTAATAATGACTGTTAAGATGTCAGATGCGGGTATAATACTAGCAGTAACAAAATACAATTTAATTTCAAATAATTTTGTAAGCGAAACGTCATAGTATTGTTACGTTTGTCCCATGAGTTCTGAACGAAATTACAACTTTACTATTTTAAACTAACACTATTTTTATTCTCTACCACTGTATACAATTAAACACACTAAACTACTCTTATAACTTTACCACTAATAGCTCTTTACAATTCAACACTCAATGATTAACTCACTCAACACGCTTTAGGTCTGCTACTTATATACAATCTCAAATCTATCACGAATATTCGGGAAGAAGCGAGGCCACTCTATATGATTCTCGATCAGGGCATCGAGATAATTCCACAGTTCCTGAATCTTCGCGGCCGGCGATGGCTCATACAGAGACGCGGCAAGGCCAGTTCTACAGGCTAGCACAAAAACATTCCGATGGTTGCTACCCGTGACAGTAGTTATTAACATTGTTTTATTATTTATATTTTACTCGTTCTTCTCCTGCTTGTACTGGCGATAAAACCTCTCCAATGTTGCTTGCGTCTGTGTCCAATACAAGTTTACCCTTTTGTTCCGGATATCCCGATATTGGACTAGAACATAGAGCCCCTTTTAATTTTCTGAACGCAAAATCACAGTTATGATCCCAGTTATAATTTACTCATTCTTCAGTGAGCTTATGTAAAGAATATTTTATTTAGTAAACTTTGGTGCAGCTATATTTGCAAATCCTTCGACAAATCTTCTATAATATAGGTACAGGGTTATCCAACGAGGACTAGACAAGGCGATTTTTTGAATTTCCCTGTACTGTTATATAAAAAAAAATGAAATAGCCATCTTATGTAATTTTCTCCCGCGAATTCGGATATGTTCAGCAAAAAACGAGGCAAAAAATAATTGAACATCAAATAAAAGTGCACTTTGATATATTTTTTAAATGGAACACCCTGTATATTACTACATTTTTGGACTCTCTAGAAAAATCTAAACACATTTTGTGTATAATATCCTAGACCTATCTTTAGCGGTTTACCAAATATTGACAGTAGTCAGTCAGGCATTTTGACACTTTGACAGACTCTAAAATCTAAACCGCACGAGATCAAAGAAGACGGTTTGCACATTCCTATCTTGGGTTTTCATAAGCTATCGAATGATAGTAACTAATTTAACCGGAGGTTTAAAAGTTCCGGTTAAATTTATCCGCAGGTTAAATTCGAAGATACTGTCATTCGATACTTTATGAAAACTTAAGATAGGAATGTGCAAACCGTTTTCTTTGATCTCGTGCGGTTTAGATTTTAGAGCCTGTCAAAGTGTCAAAATGCCGGACTTTTAACTGTCAATATTTCGTAAACACCTAAAGATAGGTATAGGATATTATACACAAAATGTGTTTAGATTTTTCTAGAGATTCCAAAAATTTAGTAATATACAGGGTGTTCCATTTAAAAAAATATCAAAGTGACCCCTAGCACTTTTATTTGATGTTCAATTGTTTTTGCCGAACATATCCGAATTCGCGGGAGAACAAATTACATAAGATGGCTATTTAAGTTATTTTTTTATAAAAGTACAGGGAAAGTAAAAAAATCGCCTTGTCTAGTCCTTGTTGGATAACCCTGTACATAATCCAAGGAAGCTCCGCTGTTCGTGTTTGTCGCGAGAACGAGGCCAGTCTTTGATTGCTGTAATCTTTCGTTGGTCGGTTTGGATTCCCACTGATGACACGGCATACCCGAGAAATCCAACTTTTTGTTGAAAAAAAAAACATTTCTTTGGATTCAGTAAGAGCTGAGCATTCTTGATTCTAGTAGAACCATGCCGATTTTGCAGGCGTTCTTTGAAAGTTTTTCCCATTACCATTCTATCATCAAGATTCCATAAGACGCTTAAAAGTAGCGGGGGCATTGCATAGTCCGAAGGGCATGACTTTAAACTGATATAAACCACTTCCGGTAGAGAAGGCAGTCTTTTCCTTATCATTTTCGTCAATGCCTACTTGCCAGTAGCCGCTTTTTAAATCGAGTGTTGAGAATCAATGAGAACCTGCTAGTGTCGTCAACGTGTCATCAATTCTGGGAAGTGGATAGCTCTCCTTCTTGGTGACCTCATTGAGCCTTCTATAGTCCACGCAGAATCTGATAGCCCCATACTTCTTGGTGACTAAGATAACAGGAGACGACCATGGGCTTGATGAATTTTCAATAATTCCATCGTCAAGCATTTTGTCCACTAATGTGGTAACCTCTTGCTGCTTCGTCACTGATAACCTCCGAGGATGCTGCCGTATGGGCTGAGCACTTCCAGTGGCGATTTTATGTTTTATGATGTTCGTTCTTTCAGTATTGCTATTTTTCCTTTCAAAGGCTGTGCTCTGCTCTTTGATAAATTGTGAAGCTTTCTTCAGTTCTTCGGAAGACAGATGATGGCACGACTTCTGGAAATGTTCTAAGACTACCTTAGGTGATGTTGAGGGTGTTCTTCTGAGCGCGTTTCGCAACTGGTTACCCACTACACCTGCTCGCAAATGGCTACTACATCTCTATTGATCTTGATGGAATTGGATGAGATATTTGCTATCCTTATCGGTATTTCGCCATCGTTTTGACTAGTGCTTTGCCTACGAGTTGTTTGCAAGGGAAATCGTGATGTTGGACAAGTCCGAGGCAGCCTCCAAAATTCTTCAATTGTCCAAAAATTATCTGCTCGGTATTTCTGCTTATTCTGACAGTACATGTCGCCACGACTTTAGTCAGTGTGCCATCGTCTGTTTTGGCAAGTATGAACTGGGATAATATTCTGAATTTCTGAAAACGAGGTTATTTGACATGAAATATGTTTTTCATTCTCCCCTCTATGCAAATATTTTTACATATTTGAATACAGCTTGTAATTCCCTTTTTAGCGATGTATCACAAGTTGTCATTTTTTTTCAAAATGGCAGCGTAGAGGGCATTTATTCCAAATTCAATATGGCGACATTTTGACATCAACAATGGTTTTTTTTGTCAAACTGACCGTTGATATAGAAGACAAGATAGGTCTTCTTGCCGATTTTTGTCACTGTTGGAAATTTTAAATAATTAATTATAAAATTGAAGCCTTTTTAGTTTTTTCTTAAAATGTTAAAATTTATGTAAATTTTTCTCGAAACTTTGAATAGAACCCTATACATATTTTTAACATTTAGAAAAAGCTCGAAATTCCCTTTTGAACGATGTATCACAAGTGGTCATTCTTTTTAAAAATGGCGTTGTAAAAAGCATAATTCAATATGGCGTCGCGCCGCCATTTTTTTTTATGGCAGTGGCACAGACACTCAAGGTAGACCCTATGGCGCTCGACGAACGGTGTGTGTGCGCCATATTGAATGATGCCCTCTACAACGCCATCTTTAAAAAGAACGGCCACTTGTGATACATCGTTCAAAAGAGAATTTCGAGCTCTATCCAAATGTATTAAAATATGTTCAGGGTTCTATTCAAAATTTTAAGAAAAAGTACATACATTTTGACATTTTAAGGAAAAACTAAAAATGCTTCAATTTTATAACAGTTATCTAGAATTTTCATCAGTGAGAAAAATCTGCATGAAAACCTATCTTGTCTTCTATACCAACGGTCAGTTTGACAAAAACTCCATTGGTGTTGTCAAAATGCCACCATATGTATGTTGGGATAAATGCCCTCTACGCCTCACTTTTGAAAAAAATGACAACTTGTGATACATCGTTAAAAAGGGAATTTTAAGCTCTATTTAAATATGTAAAAATATATGCAGGGTTGTATTTGAAATTCTTGCCTCATGCTCACTTCCGGTCAAACCGGAAGTGATATTCCTTTGTTTTTTAGTGGAAAATCTGAGTTTTCATAAACCATATTTTCAGCAAAAATTTCAAATTCCTCCTTAAAAAACATTTGAATGGTGCATTGTTAAACGATTTCGTTGACACCCGGTATATCCTTCCGCTACCTCTGACGACTTCCATCCCTCATGTCTTTCCATATCTAAAATGTCCACACCTGGGACATTTAGTAATAATGTAGAGAATGTTCTTCGAAACGAATGACCGGTGTACTGATTTGGATTGGATATTTTAAGAAATTTCGCTATCTCGTACGGAATTTTTGAAATTGTATGCTTTCCAACTACCTGATTTACACATCTTCCGCGCTCATACCGATAAAAAAAGCGTTCATCTTGAGCAATTAACAAATGTTACCCAATCTTCTATAACTACAAAACTTCTTTGCACATTATTTTTGGTAGTTAAAATCTGCACTAACATAATACAATTTTTATCTCGATTTTTATACTCCACTTTTAAATTAAGCTCTGCACGCCCCAGCTACTCCAAAAACCGCTACTACTTTTTTCATTAAATATATTTCATCAGGAGCTTCTAACAAAAACTTTGATATATCATCATTTGTAAATACTTGAGATTTTCGAGGTTGATATTCGTCATTCTTCCTTTTTATGAATGCCTTTAAACGGGCAAATTTTTAAATATCCTGGTTCTTATTTAATGAAATAGTCAATTTCAACTCTGAGTATTCTGACCACAATGTAGCAGGCGATAATGTCTTCGATTTTTCTAAGAAAAATTCCAATAATGCGTCTTCCGTTATTATGGACACATCTTTAGTTGTACACCATTTAACGAAATTTTCATAGGCTTGTACCGATTTTTAGATTTATCCGGTAATAAACTAGGTTTTTACCTTGGAATTGATTGCCTTTGGCTCCACAAATGATTAAACTTAACTTGGCTTGAATTGTTATAGAGCCTCTTCGGCCCATGCTCCAGGATGTAAACTGTACAAGTGCAAGTTTAGTGACCCTAATGAAATGTGTACCTATACAGGGTGCTACAAATTCGAGTGCATGCATGGGGATCTCGGGAACCGTAAGAGATACGAAGTCGGTTAAATTAAGACAAAGTTGCGCAATTTGATCCCAACAAGATGCAGTTTTGAAATTTGAAAAATTCCGAATAGTTCCAGAGATATTCGTAAAAAACCGAAAAGCTGCTATTTTATTTTTATTTTTTCCTGACTCTATTTGAAGAGATAATATAAAAAAAATTTTACATTATTATTGCCACTTATTCCCTTTTATAAAATGGCAGTGTCAAATTTTAAATCTGACGTTTCGTGTCCGGGCCCCCATCATCAACTTCATTTTTTTTAAATACGGACCTGGATTTTTTATTTTATTCCGTCGAATCTTCGTCATGTTCCAAGGATATAATTAAAGGCTCTACAATTAGTCAATTAAATGGTCTAGTTTCCACATTTTTTCTTCTTCTTTTATAACATGCTCAATACACTTACGCCATTTTTCAGAATCGACATTTTTTAAAGATTCCTCAAAGATAATTTTAACATCTTTCATCTTAAACGTCGTGTTTCTCCTTGCTACATAACTTTTTACTTGGGCCCA
>MU189959.1:0-20515 GCA_016904865.1 Pissodes strobi
TTCGAGGAATTTTTGGACACTTTACAGGGGCATTTAGATATAACCAGAGGGAAGGAACATATAATTGGACGAGATTTTAATACAAAATCTATGGCATGGGGATCAAGAATCGCGAAGGCAAGAAGTCAAGCCAGGGAAGAATTTATAGAGACAAACAATTTAATAGTCATTAATATAGGAAACACCCCCACTTTTCAAATTGCAAACGGAACCTCTATTATAGATATTACTTTGGCAACACCGGCGATTAGTAAAAGAATAAAAGGATGGAGAGTAGAAGAAGAACTAGAAGACATGAGTAATCATCGAAGAATACGTTTCTAGGTATCTTTCCAACAGAATAACAAGAGACACGCTGGAAGATCTACAGGCTAGAAAATAACACCTAATGCGATGAAAAATCTGAAAGAGAATTGTTAACACATAGCAATTTTTGAAACGGATGCAAATAAGGCTGCTGAGAAACTGGTCGAAGAGATAAGCCAAAAATGTGACAAATACTTTAGTAAAAGGCAACTCCTACGTATTGGCGGACAACTGATATAGCAGAGAAGAAAAAAGCATGCATAGCATGTAGGAAAACTCTAACAAGGCGGAGGAGGAGAATAGATGATAGAGAAGATGAAATAGAACAGATACAGAGAGAATATAAGAATGCGAAACAGGAACTCATAATGGCAAGTAAGAAACAATGCTGGAAAAATCTTTGCACAGAGCTAAATGGAGACGTATGGGGCAAGGCATATAAGATAGTCACCAACAAACTAAATATTAAATCGATCCTCACTTTAAGTTCACAAGAAATAGACGAAGAAATTGTGAAATTCTAGCCGTCCTACGTTTGATTGGCCAGAAATACACATAAGAGAAAAATGTATTAGCGAATTCACCACTGAAGAAATAACAGATGCCATCAAGCAGATCAAAATCAAAAAAGCACCAGGTCCGGATAATATTCCGCCTGAGGTTATAAGAAGAAATTATTGAGGAGAACATAGAGGAAATCAAGGAAATAATGAACATGTGGTTAAAACAAGGTATTTTCCACATAAATGGAAAAAGGCAAGATTGGTCTTAATACCGAAACCAAAAAAAAAAAACAGCTCAAGCACAAACTAAATATAGACCGATAAACCTTATTGATATTATAGGCAAGTTTTTAGAGAGACTAATCAAGATAAGACTGGAAAAAGAGCTAACAGAAAATGATGCCATAGGAAGCTGCCAGCATGGATATAGAACCGGGAAGTCAACGATTACAGCTCTGGAGAGGGTACAAGAAATAAGAGACAACGCAAGAAAAACGGAAAGCTGTTGCATAATGATAACAATAGATATCGAGAACGCGTTTAATTCAGCACCATGGAAGGCAATAGTGAAAGCGTTAAAGAGAGCAAAAGTAAATGGATACCTCATAAGAATGATCCAGTCATATTTAAAAGATAGATTTATATGGAAAGAAGAAGGAAAAATCAGAAAAATTACGAGCGGGGTTCCGCAGGCCTCGGTACTAGGACCAGTCTTATGGAACGCTTTCTATGATGAAATTCTTAGAGTTGACATTGGAAAAAGAGTAAAGTTAGTGGCATACGCAGACGACTTAGCCGTAATAATTACAGCAAACACAATGGAACAAACAGAAGAAACAGCGCAGCATGCTATAAACGTAATAGTGAATACACTGAAGGAAATGGGTCTTAAAGTCTCAGTAACCAAAACAGAAATAGTTGCTCTGACGGGGGAAAGGAAAATGATGGACTCTTCTATTAGAATAGAAGACGAAAATATATACATGGGAAGCATGATCAAATACCTGGGATACTTAGAAAAAGGAATGGGAATGAAAACACACATCATAAAATCCTGTGAGAAGGCAAGCATAATCATGAACTACCTAACGAGAATAACATCAAATGTAGGCGGACCTAGGGCGAGTAAAACAAGAGTACTCATGACCGCAGTAATATCAGTGATTCCGTATGGGGCTCCCATATGGCGCTGAGACATAAGAAATACGAGATGATGCTTGAAAGAATAAATAGAAGAATTGCGATAAAGATAACTTCAGCACATAGGACGGTACCCACAACTGCAGTACTTGTTATCGCAGGAATCGATCCAATAAAGCTCAGTGTTGAAGAGAGAACAAAAATATTCGCAAAGGGACTAGCATACATACGAGAAACGAAAGAAGAAACGTTGATAAAGTGGCAAGCAATATGGGAGGATTATGAAGGATGGACCAATGTTTTCATAAAAGATGTTAGAAAGTGGCAAGAAAGAAAATGGGGAGAGGTGGACTAGTTCTTTATTCAAGCCATTTCTGGGCATGGTGCATTTGGGGAATATATTAAGAGAATTGGGAAGGCAGAAGACGATAAATGCTGGTACTGTGATGGAGCGGACACTGCGAGACACACATTTTTTGAATGTTCAAAATGGGCTGATGTAAGAAGAAACGCAAACAGAGCTTGCGGGACAGTCATAACAGACAAAATATTGGAGAACTGATGATGGAAAGTGAAAATCTGTGGACCGTGACAACCGGAATGTTGAGAACAATAATGAAGAACAAAATAGCAGACGAAACAAGAATGAGGAGAGTAACGTAGACCTCTCGTTCGTTCTGAAGTAATGCCTCTGGCGGTTTTCGGAATGTCTCCAGCAAACAACGGGGTGAGGTTTCGTGGGTAGGCGGAGACTTGCACCTTGAGCTCTGAGTCCCACACTCTCTGCACAATAGAAGCTATATGCAGAGATAGAACATGAGTTGCCTCACCCGTAACAAAAAATAAAGGTCAGATCCGTTGAAACCCTGAGTTGGATCATTCAGGTGGATTTATTAGTCTCCTGCAGTTTCTCTCTATATGGTAGTCCATTTATTAATTGCATGAAAGTTTCCATTTGATTCTATTGCTGATCGGATGGCTGGATGTCTTGATTTGAGCCGATGGTATTGTTCTGTTAGGTTTGGGATGTCGGTATGGATTGGCAGGTCTGCTTTAGCCATTATTTTCCTATATTCTCTGATGAGGGCTGCAGTTCGTCGGATATCTGGTGTTGTGATAATACTGAGCACTGGGAGCCAGCGCATTGGTGTTGGCTGTATAGCCCCGGTAATCAGTCTCATCATTTGGTTTAGTTGTACATCTACTTTTGTGGTGTGTGCACT
Source organism: Pissodes strobi (assembly GCA_016904865.1). NCBI lineage: Eukaryota > Metazoa > Arthropoda > Insecta > Coleoptera > Curculionidae > Pissodes > Pissodes strobi. Next base: position 3,173 of record MU189959.1, read on the forward strand.
GTTGATTCAAACAGGACAGCAATTCTCCACGACAGAGTATATTAAGTCCAAAGCTGCTGTCCGAAGTGTTGTTGCTGCAGCTCCCCATGTTGTTCCAGCAAGTTTGGCTATTATGTTATTGCATGCTCTCATCTTATCGGCTACGTTTCCAAGATGTAGGTTGAATATTAGTGATCGAGTGTCAAGCTTATTGTGGTTAAGGATCCTGCCATTGAATTACACTCACAGGGTATCATTTGCATACCGACTCAATAGATGAAAGCAGCAGACTTCTGTTTTGGATGGGCTTGAATACAGCCTCCATTTTTTTAAGTAATCACTAAGCTTGGCGAAGTCTTCGTTCAAAGCATGTTCAGTTGGTGATTTGAGATTGTGCTGGTAGGAAATCCCCAAGTCGTTTGCATAGGCAAATTTTATACACTTCTTTTCAGGTAGATCAGCCGTATATAGATAAAACAGGAGTGGGGCGAGCACTGAGCAATGCGGGAGGCCACCGTTCAGCTTCCTAGTACCACTCCTAGCATCTTTAACAAATACTTGGAGTCGTCTGCTTGATTATAGATTTTTAATTAGATGACTCGTTTTCACACATGGTATGACTCTGAGTAATTTGTATACTAGGCCTTCCCTAGACACCCCCACGGTGTCATAAGCTGCAGTAAGATCAATGAACGCTACACGATATTTTCAGTCCCCTTTCAAACGCCGCTTCGATGTGAGTCGTCAGGGATAAGACTTGGTCAGTGCAGCTAGGGCCACTCTTAAATCAAGCCTGCTCTACGGGAATGACTGCATCAATTGCAGGACATACACGGTTATGGAGCCGTCTTTCCAACAGCTTATAACAGCAGCTGAGGAGGGTTATAAGTCGGTACTAGAGAGCTATAGGCTACCCGAGAGGGGTAGCTCCTTGGTTTTTCCAGGTTTTAGAATAGCAATAATCTTTGTTCTCTTAAATTCTGGTGGTAAGGATGTCGTTGAAAAATTTCATAAGCCACAGTCTAGTTGTCATACCACAATTAACTAGAAATTCAGTGTAAATGCCATCAAAGTCTGCTGCCTTTCCAGTTTTTGTATCCTTGAGGTCTTGTTTATAATGCTTGTGGACTGTTTAAGATCCCTTAGGGATTTTGTCAAGTAGTTAGAGGGCCATGGTAAACTCGAGTGGAATTAAGTCAAGGCCAACCATAAAACATAGCATAACTCTAAAAAATTATATAACAGTGACCAGCGACCTATAACCAGTTCAAAAGTATACCTCAATCGAAAACACATGCGCATCTTAGTAATCAGGTACAGTGTATATTTATCAAGTCTTTGACCAACAGACATTGCTATTGTTTTTAACTAAATTGCCTTCTATATCATCTCTTCTAATCTGACGTATATCGATCCCGAATCTGGGCTACATACCCTGCTCGTCATACCAAAGCGTGGTGTCATATCTTACAGGCCGTAACAGTAAAAGTGTATTATACAAAGTAACGCAAACTCTTCCATAAAGAAACACAGTCAAGCTGAAAGACTACACAATTTTGTATACGTGGCAATATGGCAGGTATTTATTTGTTTTTTGACAGGTTTGGGAGCAATTGCAACTTTGTTAAATTATTCTCAACTGAAATATATTAGAGTACAGTGGAGGCAAGTGCAATTTGAAAATATTCTTCCCTTTCGATTCAGCTTTACAGTTTTCATATATTTTTAATGGTTCAGAAGTTTTTCAAAATTCTTGAGAAAATTAGGCAAAAAGTGGAATTTTTGGGAATCTATTGTCTAATTACCAAAAGCTTGAAGTTAGGACGCTTATGTTATTACAATGGTAAAAAACTAAAAATATTATTCTTCTATAGTGATAAACGCACAGTATACCTAATTTTAATGTAAAAATAAATATCTTAAATTCAATGGAATGTTAAAATATAAGATAAGGAGTCATATCTGATAAACTAATGAAAGTGAAACATCACTGAACAATAGAACTCAGGAAATCAACCTGAAACATCAGCTGACCTCTTCTTCCCTCAGACGTGAAGCCTGGATGGACTTAGTTTGGAAGGATACTCAGCCGGGATTACTCCACTTGCCAAGCCAGGATGGCCGGGATTACTCCGCTTGCCAATAGGGGAGCCGGGATTACTACGGGAGGATGGCCGGGATTACTTCGCTTGCCAACCGGGATTGCCAAGCAGGGATGGCCGGGATTACTCCACTTGCCAATAGGCATGGCCGGGATTACTCCACTTGCCAAGGCAGGATGGCCGGGATTACTCCGCTTGCCAATAGGGGAGCCGGGAATACTACGGTAGGCCGGGATTACTCCGCTTGCCAAGGCAGGATGGCCGGGATTACTCCACTTGCCAATCCAGGATGGCCGGGATTACTCCGCTTGCCAATGCAGGATGGCCGGGATTACTCCACTTGCCAATAGGGAAAGGATCATGGACCAGGAATACGGTACGACGAATATTTACCTGCTCGGTCGGTCCGTCCTTCCCGGTTTGTCTGGAGCTGGCTCGGTGCTAGACTGCCTCTCGACTGCCGACTGACTCGACTCGAGAACCCCGGGTGGGTACTGCCTGTTTAGCGCGATGCCGCCCGGTTTTGTTAGCTCGACCCGTAGTGGGGATCGCCGCGATCGCGTCATCGGCCGGCCGATAGGCGGGGACCTCACGCGCAGCGTGATGTGACGAAGATCGCGACGCTCTACTGGTACTGCACGAGAACTACGGAAAAAGTGAAAACCGATTTCCCGGCTTTTCGCGACGGAATATTTTATAGAATTGAATTTAGCATATTTAAATTATATTTTATGAAAAAGAATGATGTTAATAGCACGTAAAATAAGAAAGTTAATCCGTAGTGCATCTTATTCCCCAAAAAAATATAGTAACTTCGTTACAAAGTAAAGAAAAGGATATCTTGAGTAACAGTAGTTATTTATAATTTTTGCTTAACTTAACATTGTAATTCAAGTCTCTGATTATATCTGCTTTAACCAGTAAATTTTCAAATTGTAGATTGCTTCCTCATGTATTTAACAGTGTCACTGATGTTCGCATGGTATTTCCCTGAATATTATTTAATTAGCAGTATACATTGGTCTAAGATTTGTTTATTTTTCCTTACATCTTATAAATCTACCTGACTACACAACTGAGCAAGAAAACACGTCGCTGTACCATCCCTGTAGAGGGAGCCGATACTTGGTGAACCAATAAGTCCTCGATTAACCCAACTGACACTAACTTGGGAACAGGCAGAAGCAGTTCCAGTAAAGGACCCAATACGATCGCATGGTTACAGAATAATTGAACCAAGTTAAATATCAGTCAGTTAAGTATCAAGATAAACATATTGTAAAGACCAACTGTATTCAAATTTATATCTGTCATAATTAACTTTTTTAATTTCTAACATTAATTTTAATTTTCATTACTAAACTTCGTTTCAAATACTTAATTATATTTGTAACTTAATTAAATTGATAATCTCCATTTCACACGATACCATCACTTATATTTGTAATTTAATCATATATTTAATATATGGCTTGTTTTTCATTTATCTCTTTAATTCGTCGTAAGATAGAGATCTGTGAGACACTGCGAATTATAAGGTCAAATTTCTGATATTTCTATCTTTATTGTTATTTATATATAAGTATTGATATTCAGTTCGTATTGTCTCTAGGAACTCTGGCGCCCAAACAAATCACTGCTAGTAATCCAAACTAACCCAATTATCATTATACATTTTTTCCTTCCACTCTCCTTTTTTTCAGTTCCTTTTTTAATTTTTTCGTGGTCTTGCCCTCAAATTCACTCTAAAATTTGTTCACTCGTAATCAGTTCACATCCAGAACTTTTCGTCTAGTCTTGTTTTCTGATCTTGGAAATTTCTTTACCCTGTCGAATAGGAGGGTTAAATATTTTCACCTGGTTGCTTCATAAATTTGTGGTACCGGAATATCTGGTGACGTGGAAGTTGAAGGCGTGGGTTCAGAAATATTCTCCATTACCTTGACATCATTATTTGTTGATCTCGGATTCTCGTCACCTAAATTCTGAGGTTCAAACTTTCACTTCTTCAGTAAGCCTTGGTCATATACATCATCGTCAGCTTTTCTAAATCCGCTCACAAGATAGCAGGGTTCATTTGCACCCCCAATTCTTCCACAAGTTTTGCAAATTCGTCCCTTGGAAGTATTTGTCTAAAGTGCTTCCGTTGCCAAGCAGACAGTTGTTGATCCCAACATGTTTTAATCGATTTAAACACGCATAGATCATGCGGCTGAAGCAGGTGGCTCAAATGAGGTGGTAATTTCAGTAAGTGAATGTTTTCCCGTCTCGCTATTTCAATTACTTTTATGCCTGTATGAGTGGTGTGGTCATCATATACTAACAATATTGGCTTTTCGTTGCCAATTTGTTCCAAAAAGTATTTCGGTTTTTGTGTATTTTAATTGCAGAGAATAAGTGCTCGTGGAGCTATGAGGAGTTCCACCGAGATTTAATAAAGTTCACTCACTGAATAGACCAGATATCAAATTCGTTTTCAACAATTCATCAGGTAGGTCGAAGCGAGATGTCTCGAAGCAAGCTGTACAGTGAGCGCGCAATTTGCCCGCTGCTCAATAAATTGGAGAATAGGTTCGTTAGGCGCCACCAATTTTGTTACAGACCAAAACTGGAAGTCTCCACGCAATTCGTAGCACCCGCTTCGAGACCTTCACCCTCTAAGGTAAACCCAGCTGGTAGGAAGCACCAAAAAGATGCCACCTAATCACTAAAAGATTTCACTAGGAGTAATTATCCTGACTGCGTTTTAGCCAAATAATATACATCATCGCTAACTTAACAGGCTACAATTAGTGATAAAACCGGACTGCCACAAAATATATTAACTTGCATCCACCCATTATCAGACGTAGCATATGAGGTGTTGGGGTAACCACTTCCTTGTGGAGCCACACGCACCTCTCTAAAAGTGACTTTCCTTTGTAAATAATTAATGGAGGAGCGTTCTGCCCTATTGCATTACATGCAAAAAGGGTAGAAATATTCTCACGACCTAAGGAACTGGTAGTTCTCGTAGCAGGAAAATTTTTCTTTCCAACAAGATTTTTCTTTATATATTTTTTGGTTATCTCTATGTTTGTAGTAAATAGTATTTAAAATAGGAATGCCATCCAGATAACGTATACGTATGTATTTATTAGTACTCACGAAAAGGTAATTTATCATTTTAAGCCAGTGGCATAAATCAGGTTAATGGCATGGTGTTGTGTCTGCCAAAACAAATTTTTAGTTTTTATTGCGTTAGGTTGCACTTTGTTTTGCATTTGCATTTCTTCAAGCGACCCAAGTACCTTGTCGCCTAATTGCATATCTTGATGTTAACATGTGGAAACTCAAATAAATAGCTAAAATTTTATCTTGATATTTCCAGCGCTTCATTTTACAAATTATTCTCTAAACAATAATATTTTTGATGGAAAGACATAATTCTAAAGCCCATCGAATAAGACCTCTCTCCGAGCTCAACTTTTAGACACAAATCTGATTTCATAAGTCTAATTTATAGGAGCAAAGCGGATGGCTGCAATGTCAGCCATAATTTATAATGCTGATGGTGGTAAAATTTGATTAATTTGTAAAACGTACAAATTGATTTATGCCTGTTGAAATGCTTCTTTCTGGGCCAATCGTAATTTTATAAATGGTTCTAATAATCTTATGGATAGGATTGTCTATTGACGATTGTCTTTTAGAAATAATAGTAATCTTTTGAAACATTATAATTTTTAGTTTTAGTCATTTAGGTAAGTAATTTTGACGTGCCATACTAGTGAGGCAAACACCTCGAAATAGGCTGTCCTCAAAGCACCCATGGTAACGCAGGAACGAATTCTACATAGAAGGTACAGACTCTTAGAAAGCTTTCCTGCCACAAGATCCACACGACAATTCCACTGGAGTCCTGGATCTAAATTAACTCCCAAGAACTTGGCATACGAGTTAGTATTACTGTCGCCCCGGCCTCTCATAGCAGAGACCATTGTGCTGGTTGTGTTCTGGTTAAGCACAAGACTGTTAGCTGAAAATTAATCTTCAGCCTGGTCACGGCCAATCTGACACCTCTAAAGTGAAAGCTCAAGTGAGCTCGCACCACATGATACTATCGTGTCATTGGCTAAGAGAGTATAATGTGAATCAAGAACTGCTAGTGGTAGATCATTAACGTAGATAAGAAATAATATGGGTCCCAAAGTAGAACCCTGTGGCACCACCACGTTCATCACCCTATGTGGCAATGACAACCCATTCACTGTCACACTCTGACAGTCTTCAAAGCACATATGGTTACGCAGGAACGAAGTCTCCGAAGAAAGTACAGACTCTTAGAAAGCTTTTCTGCCACAAGATCCATATGGCAATTCCACTGGAGTCCTGGATCTAAATGAACTCGCAAGAACTTGGCATACGAGTTAGTATTACTGTCGCCCAGGCCTCTCATAGCAGAGACCATTGTGCTGGTTGTCTTCTGGTTAAGCACAAGACTGTTAGCTGAAAATCAATCTTCAGCCTTCTCACGGGCAATCTGACACCTCTAAAGTGAAAGCTCAAGTGAGCTCGCACCACATGATACTGTCGTGTTATTGGCTAAGCGAGTATAATGTGAATCAAGACCTGCTAGTGGTAGATCATTAACATAGATAAGAAATAATATGGGTTCCAAAACAGAACCCTGTTATCACCCTATGTGCGAATGACACCCCATTCACTCTCACATTCTGACACCTGCCTCCCAAGTACGATCTGACAAGTCTATGCTATCAATACTGATGTTATAGAACTCAATTATCTGAATAAGGACATTATGATCCATGCAATCAAAAGCCTTGCTTAGGTCGCATGACAGGACTGTGTTGTACTCCATGTTGTGGAAACTATCCAAGATGCCAGAAATCAAGTCGATAATTCCCAAAACTGTGTTTTTCCTTTCCCTAAATCCAATTTGACATCCATTAAACAGTTCCTCATTTTTGTCTCTGTCACCTCAGAATGTCCCCTTTTATGAAGTGGGATAACTATGGCCTGCTCGAGAACCGAGGGAAAGACACCCTCCTTGAAATATAAATTTATAAGTTTGGTCAGTGGAATGAGTATGCTGTTTTTAATTGCCAAAACTACTTTTATGTTAAAACGATATATATGGCTGCTGTTTTTGTTCATTAGGTTGTTCAAGATGTCATGAACCACATTGAAATACACTTCGAGAAACAAAACTTTCTGTTTGAAATATTTACCTTCTGCAGGACTTTGAAAGGATCCTTATCTGCAGGTGGAATATTTTTTATGGGATTCATAGCCAAGATAGAAAAGTAATTGTTGAAGTTGTCAGGATTTATACTATTTTTTAGAGAATTCTTTGCTGTTTTGGCTTCTATGCTGGTTTGTGCACATACTCCCGGAAGATTGGATTAACCTTTGATTGGCTTTTATTATTGCTACAGATATAGCGGAATTACATATTTTTTTTTACTTGTAAAATTCAAGGAAATTCCTTCGTTATTTTTATGTTGCTGGCTTAACTCTCCAAGAAAATTTAATGGTCCCTCATTTGTCCAAGTTCGTTATTAAAGCAGCTGATGTTACCTGCCTGATCAGAACATCACACAGATTGGCAGAATTATTATCAATGCCAAAGTGAACATTAAAGTCTCCAGCTATAATAAGCGATGCTCCTACTTAAGATGATTTAGGAGATTTACCACTTATGTCAAAAGGGTGTCAAAGTAGCCCGATGGAAACCTATATATTGCTAAAACATGTAAATTAAAATCATTAATAAAAATACATGTATATTCAAAAACCTTTTCTATAACAGATATATTCACAATTACAGTATTTATTTTAAGGGACTCTCACAAAAATAGCAGCACCGCCCTCTTTTAACTGTTCCCTAGCAGAAAACCCAGCTAACAAATATCAGCTGAAACCAAGAACCTCCATTTCTTCCTTGCACATCCAATGTTCGGTAATACGTAAGTAAATCGATTTCTTTATCTGCTAGAAAGGCTACTAGCAATAACACTTTGTGTCTTCAAAATTTTATATTAATATAAAGCATATTTAGGCATTGAGTAGACTACAACCTTTCGTCTGCTGATAAGGATATTGTGTGTTCACCCGTAATTGGCTCTGAATAATCAGAAAATGGTTTACAGTCACCCCTCGTGGCCAAAAATCTGACCTAATCATCTGATCTCTGTCCTTACGGGGTACAGTAAGTTTAAAGGAGCTGACATACTTATCTTTTTGCGTCTTAATTTTGTCGGTACAGCCCTTTTCCTCCCAAGTATTCTAAGATGTTTTGACTGGTGACTATAGGGTCCAAACTAGAAAGGAGTAAGAAAGACATCCTCTCTGCCACAGGAAATCTCGAATTTTCATCGGAGGTACCTCTACAGGCTCTCCATCGTCTCTCGAACGCAATGCTTATTTTTAGTATAGAATTGGACACCCTCCTTTTTATTAATTTGATTTATGGTACTGCTGGCTTTGGAACTAGGTGAGATAGCAGAGTCCGTCGTGTAGTACCCAGGTATTAAATGAAAACATGAATTCTATTTTTATCTATACAGTTAGAAGGTGGGGCTTGGAGCAGTAATACAGTAAAAACTAAAAATGTTAATTGGAAATGTATGCCTATCACATCATTATTCAGAAGCCATTTTAATACTCTATCCAACCGCTTTCTTTTCACAATTCCTTCAATGGGTTAAACGGATAAATTTGGGTACTTAGACATAATTATTTTCTTGCGTTACCTTCGTAATTTAATTAATTTTCAGAATATACAGTAAATTTTTAACCTCTTGAAAAACCTAATGGATTGGATAATGAAAATATCGGATTTTCTGCCACTTTTGCTCTATCAACGCCTATTTCCAATACCCCTGCAAATTATTTTTTTGGGCGGTTTTCGTGTTACCACAAAGTATGCGGGTTTTGCCGATTAACGTTTCAACAAAGCTAATAAATTTTACATGGATGGGATTGTTATTATACGTTCGCAGATTTGCATTTTCCTATTTTTCAGTTGGTGCAGTATTATCAGTTTCCATATTTCACGTCGATTCTACGACGAATTATTTTTAAAATTCCGTCAATAAGTTGCGAAGCTATAAGCATTTTAATTTGCTTTCATAGGTTCTTTTAATTTTCTAAATAAAGATGAATTTATTTATTAGATTGTATGATAATGAAAATCGAAAAATATCCTGATTTCCCGCTACTTAACGGATTTATTGCTAACAAAATAATTTTTTGCGTGATCTAAGTGCAGGCCTTAAAAATATGTGGGTTTTAATGAATAACGTTCACAGTAAAAAATAGGGTGTACTCGCCACAAAAACAAATAGGCGAGATTTCTACTATACGATCAGACATAACCTTCTAATCTATTTTGTGTATCAGTAGTGAATTAGAGAAGAATGGAAAAAGAGCACTATTTGCATTCTCACATTGCAGCAAAGTGCCATAAAATGGTATATAGATGGGTCAAGAATTGATCAGGGGACCAGAGTCGGAGTATTTGGACCAGGAACCAAATCCTCCGAGGCAATGGGAAGACACCCCGACATAATCCAGGAGGAAATTAATGTCATAGAAAGATGTGCGCAGTTCAACCTCGACAGAAACTATAGGAAGAAAGAGAGTGCCATCTTATCAGACAGTCAAGCAGCCATCAAAGCGCTGAGCTCGCCAACTATCAGCTCCAGAATGGTATGGGAATGCCTAGATAGGCCGAACGAACTAGGCACGAATACCAAACTATCTCTTCAATGGGTACCAGGAGACGCTAGGATAGAAGGCAACGAAAAAGCAAACCAATTGTCAAAAGTAGGAGCACAAACTCCGCTTTTAGGACCGGAACCTTTCTGATGCATAGGGATGCTCCGGCTCCCATACAAGGAAGAATTCAGGAAAGACGAGAGAACCATGTGGATCAATTTATGGGAATGCCTTCCAGAGTTAACGCAATCAAAGCTGTTTCTAGGGCCCCCTCACCCAGGAAGACGCAAAAAAACTTATTATTAAAACTTAGTGGACTAAGAATAAAAAAACATATAAAAACACAAATAGAAATATACAATAAAAAGAAAAAGAAAAACCTAACTATACAAAACTATACAATTGTACAAATTGTACGTGGTCAAAATATGTAAAATATTAAAGATCAAAATATTTAACATCAAATCCTAAACACTAAACACCAAGCATTAAACATGAAATCATTAAACCAGTGTGTAAGATGCTCAAAATTAAGTATTAATTAAGAAAAAAGTCGTTGACTGCATATAAGGCTCTCTCCAGTAAGTATAATCTCAAAGCTCTGCGAAATGCGGGAAAGGATGTTATTGACTTCAGTTCAAATGGTAGATTATTGTGCATTTTTTTTGCATTGTACAATATAGAGCTTTTAACTAACTCTGAGCGTGGGGTTGGCAGATAAAGATCATGCTCCGTATTCCTAAGTGGATAGTTGTGAAATGGTCTATCTGGAATGGCAGATACGTGCTTGCGGATTAAGCAAACCGATTCAGATATGAATAAGGAAGGAAGAGTTAATATTTTAAATCTTTTAAAGAAATCCTGGCAGTGAGTTCTACTATTTAGTCCCAGTGAATATCGAACAGCTCTCTTTTGTAGTTTGAAAATACGCTCAAATTGAGTCGCACAACACGTACCCCAGAATGGAAGGGCGTATCGGAGGTGCGACTCAAAAAGGGCATAATAGACTGTTCTAGCAGTTGACACGCTAAGTTCCCTGGAAACAGTTCTTAACGCAAAACAGGCAGAACTTAATTTTTTTGATAAGACATCGATGTGCAAGTCCCACTTCAAATGGCTGTCCACAACAAGCCCCAAAAATTTCACAGATTCAACGACGTCGATAGTGGTGTTATTAAGTACAAAAGATGGCAACGTACTTTTATATGACAAAACATTAGTTTTAGAAACGTTGAGGCACAGGAGATTAGAATCACACCATGATTTAATGGTGATTAAGTCACTAGATACAGTTCTATGAAGCGCCGTAATATCCGGATTGCTCCAAGTGAAACTAGTATCGTCCGCAAAGAGACAAACTTTACCGCTAATGTCCAGACAAGCAATGTCGTTGATAAACAGCAGAAACAAAATGGGGCCTAGTACTGAACCCTGGGGTACTCCACAGTCTATTGGCCTGCAAGAAGACATCGACGTATCAACCCTCACAAGCTGACTTTTGTTGTTAAGATACGACTTAAACCATTCGAGAGGCACTCCTCTGAATCCGTAGCACTGCAATTTGTTAATTAAGATATTATGATTTACACAATCGAAAGCTTTAGAGAAATCACAGTAAATGATTGCTGTAGAGTGATGGTTGTTCAGGTTGGAGTATACATAATTAAAGAGGGAAAACATAGCATCATTTGTGCATTTGTTACTTAAAAATCCAAATTGATGGGTAGTAAGTATTTTATATTTAGAGAGAAAAGATAGAAGCCTTTTTTTTAACCAATCTTTCAATGATCTTTGATAATGTGGGAAGTAGTGCAATTGGGCGATAGTTCGAAGCTTGGTCTTTATCTCCTCCTTTATGCAAAGGAATAATTATTGCCGTCTTAAGACAGTTTGGAAAAACCCCATTTTGGAATGACTTGTTAATTAAAGCAGTAAGATGGTTAAATGTGCATTCCGGCAGGTTTGAAAACATTTTCAGAGTAAGCCCATCAGTCCCAGATGAGGATTTGTTTTTAATGTCTTTAATTGTGCTGCGAAGCTCAGCAAATGCTACAGGCGTAAAGAAGAAACTGTGTAAATTCACATTAGCATTAGAGAGATATGAAAGTGCATCATGAGAAGGAGTTATGGTGTTCATTAAATCTTTAGCCACATTTACAAAGTAATTGTTTAGGTTCTCAGGTGAATTAGCGATAGTGCCAGACGAAGAAGCCTTATTCCTTAAGTCATTCACAATAGACCATGATTCTTTAGCAACGTTACCGGATTTAGCCAGCCTCTCATTATAATAAATGTCCTTGGCAGCTTTTATAGTTTTATGATAGACTTTCCTGTAAAGTTTCACGTAACCATGGAAGAAGACGCTGTCCGAGTATTTTTTTAAGTGAGATAATGAACGCATGTTCTTTGCAGATGTGCGTAAGCCTTTAGTTGACCAGGGGTTATGTTTTTTAATTTTGATAGGCCTAAGCGGAAAGGATTCGAACGCCAGAGTAGATAAAGTTTTTATAAATCTAGAAAATTCGGTATCGATGTCATCAGAGCGGACAACCCAGTCAGTTGTTAGACATAGGTGCTTGAAATTTAGAAAATTTTTGTCCGAAAATATACGGCATAATTTGCGTGAAGCAATTTTGCATTTGGATTTTACCGAAAATTCTGTTAATACTGCCTCATGATCAGAGAAACCCGAGTTAAGAACAGCACAGGTAACGAATTCTGGATCAAAAGATGACACGACATAGTCTATAGTACTAGAACCAGTTTTAGTTATTCTAGTTGGTGAGTTAATATGCATGATTATACCAAAAGAGTCGAAAATGGACCGAAGGGATTCTTGAGCAGCACACACACTGGAAAAGTCAACATTAAGGTCGCCACACAAACTTAATTTGCTTCTTAAAGGCAGGGATTCAAGCAAGCTCAGTAATCTTTGACTGAATGTATGCATGTCAGCGTCAGGTGTTCTGTAAATACAAACAAGATAGAGGTCGTAAGCGTTATGATAGACGATAGAAAATTCAAATACTTTCTCACACAATAAATTATCGAACATCTCTTATTTCACACCAGTCCCTTACATTTCGAAGCCAAGAATGTTGCTTTCGTCCTGGTCCTCTTCGACCCTCTATCTTACCCTGCAGAATCAGCCTTGGGATTGAGTACCTTTCACCCCTCAAGTTATGTCCGAGATAAGATATTTTTCGTTTTTTTACGATGTCAAGGAGCTTTCTCTGTACACGGGCCATTCTCAACACTTCCTCGTTGGTTGTGTTGATGTTACTGCCGAAAAGTCGTTGTTAGTAGACATTATCATAGTACCTCCATGAGATAAATTACTTCTATTAAATCTAGCTACTGTAGTATAATTTTTGACAAACACAGGTTCATCAACATTTAACCAATGTTCAGTTATGGCAATGATTTCTGGAAAATTAAGCTCTTCTAGCAATAGAAATAATTCATCTGTTTTGTGTCTTAAGGACTGAATATTAATAAGAAAAACACTAAGCTTGCCATCATCCAATTTTTCAGAGGGTGCTTGATCCTCTGTTCGCGTCATTCTATCTAAAAATTCTTCCGTCTAATCGGAGAGCCAGTAGCAAAATAATTGCCATGACTTTCCCTAACCTTCTGAAGGTGTTGAAGTCTCTCCGATGAAAAGAAAGACCTGAAGGCAGATAGATTCGTATCAACCTCAGCCGAACCAATACCGTAGGCGTCGTGGAAGCGATAATATAACTTACGCAAGGAGTTCACGTCACCAGGAAGTCCCTCCGAAGCTAGAGCTAATTTGATGCTGGTGCTGGTGTGCCCTTCAAAACACACACTGGAGGGTTGGTCATGGAGATAGGCAAGGAACAGCCGAAGAGCCTTTAATATGGAATTAATATTATCAGAGAATCTGGTATGAAGGCTATGAATGTCAATCTATTTTTTTGTACAAAAATTCCCATTTGGAGTCATGGTTACTCAAGATGTCGTAAATTTCATAAATGATTGGAAGGAGATCATTGTTCTTCTTTAGACAGGTTCCCAGAGCTTCGACATTCTCAAGAGGGATCTGAGATCCTTGTAGCTGTGACACCTTATCGTGAAGATATCTTAACACTGCAGAAAAATCTAATATTGTGGTACTTTTGTTGGTAGAGCACCTTTGTTGTTGCCTTATCAAGCCCAGTACAGGTCATACAAAAATTCCGGCGACACTCCCCACTACAGAGAAGTTTATATTTATCCTTATCTGCGACGATTTTCTGGCAGGAATCACACTTAAACTCAGCTATTTTGATATTAGTGTTTGTTGATTTAAGATAAAAGTCAATGGCAGCTGAACAAAGTCAAGTTTGTCCAAACAGGAATCAATAACAAAACAGAAACTATAAATTAATCAGGAAATACACGCACACACAAGCGCCGTACGGTTGAAGTTCAATAATTTTAAATAAAGGTAAAGGTCAAATCGTAGCTAGACAAGGTCAGTTTTTGTCAAACAGGAAAGCGCAAACTAGCACGTCGACACGATATCAGAACAAAACAGAATATCAAAACAAAACAAACAATTAATACCGGCACGCCAACGAAAAGTGGAAACACGACCGCTCTGTATGACTGCTGTTTCGATACTATTAATAAAGTTGAATTTAAAAAAACGAGATACGAATAAATAACAGAAATACTGTATTCTTCTCCCTATTATGTCTTTTCCTTCTGACGCGACGGTTGGTGATCCAAAGAGCAATTGTAGTCTTGGAAACAGCAGCGTGAAAAATTTCCGTAGACGAGCGGTTAAACCATCTTCCCAAATCCTTAAGCCATGAGTTCTGGTCTCTTTTCACTGACCCTTTTTTCTATACTTATCCCTCCCTCTATTATGAGCCGGAACAACTCACCGCTAAGCACATGGTTCAGATTATGTATTTTTCTTTCTTTGATGTTGAGCATTTTTTTGTTTGTTCATGCGTTGGAGTACTTCATCGTACCCATGAAATTCTCAGCACCCTGTGTACCAAAGGTCCAACTCTCAAAGCAATAAAGAAAGACGGGGAAGACGTAATACTCAATTATCCAAATTCTAAGCTCCAGAGTGAGGCCTGATCTGGTAAAAAATCATACCCATGAAGCTTTTCCTCGCCAAGTTCAATCATTTTCAGGTCACATTAATTGATGATGTTAGCTCGTAGAAATCTGTTAATTTTTTAGTACGTGCGACATAAGAATTCGATAGTCATTGTGAGGAGATAGATGTTGACTTTAGCCTAAGTCTAGTGGTGTCTTGCTTCAATTATAGATTCTTTTAAATAATGATGTTATTAGATTATTTAGGTATTTCCGCGAAAGCTTTTATTTTGTTACTGTACCCCCATTGCATGAACATTGGTTATTTCTGGACTTGCTTCATTTATTTCCTGGTCTATTGGTACTGATAAGTAAGGCCTGTCATCATCGAAAAGTGTTTGGTTTCTAAATTTCCTTTCGAACAACTTTTCTTAACATTGTCTTGACGTATTTCAGAAAATTAAAGTACTTTAGTCTTGGTCGTTCCTAATATTTTCGCAAATCTTGAGCACCCTGTATACAAATTAAGGAAAATAATATGATTTACTGGTGTTTCGGGATAAGCAGGAGTTTTTATGAAGAATACCTGTTTTTCATAAACCCACAAATAAAAAAGTTTTTCCTCCTGCGAACTCAATCCGTGGACACACTGTATAATTAAAATAGTTTTAAGCCAATGGAAGCTAACTGAAAAAAACCAGTACGATCAAAAGCTAAACTAGCATAACGTAAAGTCCGTTCAAGTCTATTGCGCTGTTACGTCATATCATTCCATCTTTCTTTATGCAATGAACGTATGTACTAAATTGGTCCGTCAAATTGGAATCTTTGACATCGATTGGCGTCAATGTAAAAATATCATAACGAAACTAACAGATTTAATTCATTTATTGATTTGTTGGTAGTTGATTTGTGTTTTACGCTAATAATTGCCAATAAAAATCGTTTTGAGATGCCCCACCGGTTCAGTGAGAAAGGGCAAGCTTTAATTTTAAAATTGGTGCATTATTTCACACGTGAAAAAGATGCTAGTATGCCTCTTTTACCCTGGAAAGCTGTGCACAATGTAAGTAATATATATTTTTTATTTATTTGATAATACTAAAAAATGATATCTCTAGAAAAAATGTATTTTTGATGTGTAAACATCTTACGCGGCGATATGAGGACAAATCTCGGCAAATCAGACGGAAATGCGCAAACCAATTCTGGCCGCTAGGGCGGTATTATATACAATTTTGCCATTTAAAATCGTTTAAAATGGATTTTAGATGATAAAAAAGCACATTTTAAATCAAACGAACCGTCAAAAGTATTATTTCTTTATTATTATATTCGCAGTGTATTCGGATCCATAGCACAGCTTATTCTTAATGGACGGTTGAATTTAAAATGAATTTTGGCTTCAAAATCCACGACAAATTCGTCCGAAGCCATGACTATCGGCGTAAAAAAGTCCGAATTTTCGGATTTTCATACAATTTCGCCATTTAAAATCGTTTTTAAACGGATTTTAGACGATAAAAAGCATATTATTATTTGAAATTAAACGAACTGTCAAAAGTATTATTCAGATGCGCAGACGCTTAAAACAATATTGTCATAGCCCTCTTCTAAAATTTGAAAAAAGTTGGTTTTTGATTTTCCCAAATCAAAGGATATCGGCGCACGATTACTAGGTAAATAAGCAGTTGTATATATGTTGATGTTATTCCTGGTGGCATTATATTTGCGTGTCGAATTTGTGCATTAAATTAAACCACTCAAGTAATAAGTATGTAAAACTGATAAAAATGGAACGTGCTCTGGAATAGAAAACAGGTACAGAGACATCTTTTGGCTAGTGTAAAAAATAACGTACGAGTCTATCTAAGACGTACGGATCTTTTCTTTTGACGTCAGAAATTCTGACGTAACAGCGCAATAGCCTTGAATGGACTTTATGTATGAAATAATGCTCAAACTTTAAACTATTCTAATACTTGTGATTATTTCTAGCTTTCATAGTCTTAAACAATTTCGCAAGGATAGCAAGTCAAACAAGAAATAATTATTTTTTTTAACAAAACAATTATTTTAGAAAAGCGTGAGAAGATAGATGACGCTGAAAGTCCATAATAATCAATCATCAGTTTAGCGGCCCCACAGGGTAAACGAAGTAAATTATTAAAAATTACAGGACGCTGAATTGGATCCACCATAATAATTTCCGTAAGTAGCTTAAAAGTAGAAGACCGTTATTCCATTAATTGGGGTTAAAGCGATTTATCTTAATATGCATTAAGTGGACTTCGTTTAATATTCGTAAAGGTAAGGAAGGGTATACCTTTATAGACTTATTAAAAATATAACTTAATCCCTGATAACAAGGAGTCTATAAACAAATTATTCTGTAGCAAAAAATGTTAAAATGCGAGATAATTACGGCCTTGTTGAAAGAAACCTCAGTAGACGATTTGGGACGAAGCTGACGTTCCCCCTA
>MU189959.1:20525-47023 GCA_016904865.1 Pissodes strobi
AAGACTAGCTTAACTTGAATAAAAATATTTGTCAGATTTAACATTGAGATAATTTTAACTTAGAGCTTCGACAGATTTAATTTAGGTTCGACCACGCTACTTGAAGAGCACCCAGGGGCTGCCGGAAGTTTCCTTGTATATGGGCAATGAGGCAGAAGCTTAGGTTTGAGAAACTTAACCGCAGTTGCTTCTTCCAGAACAATTTCTGTGAGCGCCAGTTACGTAAGTTTCGGGTCACAGGTTTAGCAATTCCAAAGGGGCCATATGGTCACCAGATAAACGGATTTGGCGTGAGGCAGAAAAATATAAACCTTTATTTATTTGACCTATAAATGGATGTTTTTACAAAGTCCATTTTCCCGACAATTTCGGAACAGAAAAGCATTTAGAGAGTGTTCTTCCCAGAAATTACCAATCGCACTGTAGTCTCGATTTTTTCAGCGCTAGAACGACTCTTTTTCCAAAAATATGCACTTCAAAACTCCAAAAAAATACTCTCCATCTTTCAATTCTCGCAAATTTCAATAAAGTTCGGAAGACCATCGAATGATGAAAAAACATTAAATATTTAAAAACTACCAGAGTGAGCGTTAAATTACCAAACGTAGACAGTTGGAAATAAAAGACACTACCATAACTAACAAAATCCCGAGGAAAGAATGAGAAACATATTTTAGGAAAACATATTCCGGAGAAGAGGGAGACTTTCCACAAGTAATAGACAGCGAAAAAGAACATGAAATCGATATCGAAATGGAAACAATAGAAAATATCCTAAATCACTTAAAAACCGAGAAAGTCTTGGCCCTGATGAAATAACCAACGAAATGCTGAAATATGGAGGAACAAAGCTACAAAATGAAACTAAAAACATATTCAAGGACATAATAAATTAAAAAAAATCCCAAATGAATGAAAAAAGAGCATATAATCCCCATATTTTAGAACAGATCAATCATCGATGATGAGACAAATTGCTGACAGGAGTCAACCCACCACTAATCCAACTAATTTCCGACGTAAACCAACACTGCACAACAAATATCAGAATAGGAGACCTCACATCTGAAATCATAAAAATAAACACAAGGTGAAGGCAAGGTGACTCCCTCTCCCCTTTATATTTAATCTGATTATGGACAAAATAACAGAGAAAATTCCAAGAACAGCAGGATATAAAATGGGAAACATATACTCCAACAGTGTCTGCTACGCTGTCGATGCTGCACTATTCGCTGCTTCAGAAGACAACCTACAGAGACTTCTCCACGCTTTAAACCAAGAAGTCAAACAACTAAATATGCTTGTAATTACTAGCAAAACTACATGCCTCGTAACATCCAAAGAGCCAGTGAGGTACAAACTAGAAATAGAGGGAAAGTATAGTAGAATAGGTCAGGCGCAGTTCTCATACCTGGGAGCGGACATTACCAGCGACAATGATTTGCAACATGAAGTACGAACACAAGCTATGAAAGCATCCCAAATATCAGTCTGTCTACAAGACATTATATGGCGTAACAAATATCTAAACATTGAAAGTAAAATGAGAATACACAAAACAGCAATTCGACCCATTCTAACGTACGCAGCAGATACAAGACCATACACATCGAAAACAATGCAAATGATGAGAATGTGTGGAAATAAAGACGATAAGAAGTATACATGGAAAGACCCTACTCGATAGTATGAGAAGCAAAGAACTTAGGGAACAGAGCAAGATACAGGATGTGAGAAAATGGATAAGACACAGAAGGAAATGCTGGAACAAGCACATTGAGAGAATGCAAGATAATAAAACTGGTAAAAAAATGCAAAACATAAAAGACCAACGGGAAAGAGAAGACGAGGAAGACCACCAAAACGATGGAAGGATTCCTGGACCTCAATGTCGGAAGGGGCTTGATTGGTTAAAACAGGCAGATGCCTACCTATATGGTTTTTATCATATAAGAAAGAAGAAGAAGAAGGAGAAGAAGAAGAAGAGACAGCTTTGGGCGTTAATACGTAGCCAGCTCAGTCTTATTCACTACCTAGGAAAACGTGTGCTGAACGTGCCAAAAGAAGTTTTCATTTCAATAACTTCGATGAGATTTCGGCTGATTGCTTGAGCAACATCATACCTGACCGATTTAGATTGTTCGGTGTTATTTTTACTATGTCTTTAAAATTTGTCAAAAAAATGTTTGTTAGCTGGCCATACTAATTTTGATATTCCTACTGCCACATGATATGTTAGAACAGTTCGGACAACATGCGATCGAATTTAATATGGAGTACATACATTTTAGATAACATTTATTATTTTATTATTATTTTTTAAGATTCAGGTAATATATACAATATTGCATGAGTAAAAAATCGGCTCGACGCCACGTACGTACAGGGTGTCCGGTTATAAATGCCCCCCTTTAACTTTTTTATTTACCCTCGTATAAAAAAATGTTAAGTACAAAAGTTGTAAGGATTTTCATATAGTTTTCTGCGGTGTTACTAGAAAAACAATTGAACATCGAAATTCTACTGTACAGATTAAATTAATGTTTTTTTAATGGGCCACCCTGTATATTCTTATGTATATCGATAGAGTTCTTTAAGGCGAGTTCAGTAATATAAGGTTTGTTGGGTCTAGCTATAATAGTTACCACGTAAATTGCAAGAATGTCGGGTATCTGATTATTACTGGACCCCTCTCCTAAATTATTTATTTGGTGAGCTAGAAAAAAATTCTTCCTTCAGAAGCTTTTCTGATGTTCAATTGTTTTTCTAGTATCACCGCAGAGAAGTTTCTGAAGGAACCTACAACTTTTGTATACAACATTTTTTTCTAGCTCACCAAATAAAGAATTTAGGAGAGGGGTTCAGTAATAATCAGATACCCGACATTCTTGCAATTTAAGTGGTAACTATTATAGCTAGACCCAACAAACCTTATATTACTGAACTCGTCTTAAAGAGCTCTACCGATAACCGGAAGAATATACAGGGTGCCCCATTTAAACAAAAATTAATTTAATTTGCACAGTAGAATTTCGATGTTCAATTGTTTTTCTAGTAACACCGCAGAAAACTATATGAAAATCCTTAACAACTTTTGTACTTAACATTTTTTTTACGAGGGTAAATAAAAAAGTTAAAGGGGGGTTACATTTATAACCGGACACCCTGTACTTTAAATTAATTTAGCTGCCTGTTCGATTCCACTTCGATTTTTTAACATTTAGGAAACCAAGAACTTTTTGAGACATGCTCTTAAGATACAACAAGGAAATTAATAACTTTTAAGAGTGTCTTGATTAATTAAAACGATGTTTAAAATTAATGTTAAGCACTAAAGAACATATTTTTACTAAAATTCCTATAAAATGCAGCGAAATAACATGATTTGTTAAAAACGCGATATTAACTCTCAGAGACTACCTATAGATGAAGAGATGGTTGAAACAATAAAATGTTTTGGAAAGACTGAGACATCTCAAGAATCAACATTGCCAGATTTTATTAGAGGATGATCTGTCATTTATGAAAAACAATTTTTTTTTGTATGTTCATCCCTTTAAGTTCCACTTCTAGGAAGTGGTGAGAGTTACTCTCAAAATTTTATAGGAAGGGGTCTCGAGCCACATCTCATTTTAAAGGTATTTTTTATCTTAATTATAACCTCCAAGTTTGAAGTCGCTGCTATTATCCCCGCTTATACGACGGGGGCTCAACAATTGAACTGAATATTGATGTTTTTTTTTGATGTTTTGAATTGATTTAACTTCTGGTTTTATTACAGATATATTTATTTATTTATTTATTTATTTATTTATTTATTTACGCTGCCTACCTTACAGGTTATAAAAACCCAACTACAAGGCAGGAAGGACAAAATGACAATAATTACAAAAAAATATAGAATAAAAATAATAAAGGGAAGTCCATATTTGACTTAACCTATCAGAGGAAAAAAATATACCTACCGTATAAGTAACAGATACTAATAACACAAAAAAACGTTAAAAAACATTTAACATTAAAAAATAATTAAGACAGAAAAAAAAACGATACATAAAAATTATACTAAGCATTATTCAAGACGAAAATGTGAAAGTTTTTCAATGCTTCAAAATGCGACGAAGACACTCTGTAGAAATATTAAATAAGTCGATGTTACATTCGTGGTTTTGCATGCTACACATTACATAAAGCGGTGAGAACTTTAGGATATTAGTTCTGGCAGTAGGTAGGTAAAATAAGTTCTGATATCGACTGCTTACACGCGGAACACTAAAATTCAGCCTTGAAAGGATATTGGGACAATCTAAATTATTATTTAACAACTTGGACAAAGTAACAATAGTGAAATAGTCCCGTCGAGATTTTAAAGAAGAAAAATTAAATCTACCAAGTAAATCATTATGCGGAAAACCTTGAATAGGATAGTGTCCATCACACTTAAAATAGACATATTTTAAAAATTTACGTTGAACTCTATCTATCAATCTATCAATACATAGATTATATCCAGGAGACCAGACTACGCAGGCATACGCCAATTTAGAACGAACATAAGAAAAATATAGCGACTTGATTGCATCCGTGATGTTGAAGTCTCTAGTGCATCTTAGAATGAAACCATAAGCCTTAGATGCTTCCGAAATAATGGTATCGATGTGAGAAGAAAAGGAAAAGTAATTGGTAATAACTTAGTGGTGAAAGTCATAACGTTACACTTTGCCACGTTGAGCTGTAGCCTGTTTTCTAAACACCATTCGCTAATTAGATTAAGGTTAGATTCTAGTCTCACACAGTCATTCCATGTTTTTATTTTCATATATAATTTTACATCATCGGCATAAAGTAAATAATTAATGTCAAGTTTAGACCCAATGTCATTAATAAAGTAATTAAAAAGAATGGGGCCCAGTACAGAACCCTGCGGGACGCCAGAATTCGCTACGTATTGAGCCACACACCTCCACATATTGCATGCGATTACTCAAATAAGAATCAAAAAATTCGACCAGTGCATCAGAAAAACCAAATCTAGCTAATTTGTGGAGTAGGATACGATGATCTAGTTGGTCAAATGCTTTTGTAAAGTCCAAATAAATGACATCCGTTTGATATTCGTCATCTATTGCCTCCGCGATATCCTGAGTAACAATTAAAATATTTGTTGTTGTAGACCTGCTTTTATAAAAACCATGCTGTTCAGGCACTATTAAATTTTTAGTTAAAGGAAACATATGGTCATGAAGTAAAAATTCTAGTATCTTGGAGAAATTACAGATTATTGATACCGGTCTATAGTTAACTACATCCGGTCTGTCGCCCTTCTTAAATACAGGACAAACTTTCGATGTTTTCCATATAGTAGGAACGGATTTCGTGCGCAAGCATAAGTTAAATAATATCTGGAGGGGTTTCGCGAGAACAAACCTACAATCCCTTATAAGAAATGCGGGTATTGAGTCCGGTCCTGTCGTGAATCTAGGCTTCAGATTTTTTATTGCATTAATGACTTCCTGTTCCGAAAAATATGACATGTCTATAACAGGTGTACAAAACACTTCGTTATCTGTATTAATATTAAGAGAGCCATAAGAAGAAAATGACTGAAAAAATCAGCGAACGAATCCAAAATACCAGGCACATTATCCACAGTTGTGCCTTTATAACACATGCTCTTTGGAAGTCCCTTTAGTTCTCTTTTATTTCTGACAAAATTCCAGAACAATTTAGGATCTCTTTTAATATCCTGTTCAGTTTTTTGAATATATTGCTTATATGATTTCGAGACACCCGCCTTAATTTGACTTCTAAGAACTTTAAACTTATCCAAATCCTGAGTGTTTCC
This sequence comes from Pissodes strobi, assembly GCA_016904865.1. Classification (NCBI taxonomy): domain Eukaryota; kingdom Metazoa; phylum Arthropoda; class Insecta; order Coleoptera; family Curculionidae; genus Pissodes; species Pissodes strobi. The sequence goes on from MU189959.1 coordinate 26,374, forward strand.
ATATTTTTAAAATTTTTTGAAAAAAATACTCTTTTGTTTTAAGTTAGCTATAATGTCACGTGAGAAACAGGGAGGATAATTTCTTTTAGGAATCTTACCATACTTAGGCACGAAACTATCAATTGTTTGGAATACTTTATTGTAAAAAATATCGGAAGCAGCTTCAATCGATTTTGCAGCTTCCAAAGAGGACCAATCGAGAGACAATAGGGTATTATTTAATCCAAGAAAATTTGCCTTTTGAAAGTTATATCTATCTTGAAGGTCCAGATGGAACTGACGTTTAAAACTTGCCGATTGGCAATACTTCAGCGACACCGAAAGAGCTGGGTGGTGATTATCCTCATCAACAAGGACCTCAATCGATTTTTCAACAATACACCGTTCGTTATTGTGAATCACTAAATCCAGAATTCTATTATTGCAATTCTCTATCTTATTACTTTGCGCAAAATTTAAACAAGTTAAAAAATTATTCAAGGTATATACCAAGTTATCATTCCTTCTACCAATCAGAGAGTCCGAATAGCACGATATATTGAAATCACCCAATATACAAACATTTCTACCAAAGAAACAGTCCAAAGAAGTCAAGCAGTCAAATAAATTTACCAACAGGTTAGAGGTCACCGGCGGTGGCATATAGACAACAAACACAAACATGGAAGAGAACTGAAATGATATTTTAACACCCACCAAATCAATCTCGGGAAGAAGACCATTTTTAGGAATTTTAATCAGTGATGAAATAAAATCTTTATTTACGGCGATTAAAACACCGCCCCCCCGCGATTTATTAGTTTCCAATAAATTTCTATCTGCTCTAAATACGTTGTATTTGTGACATATTGTTTCACCACTTAATACTGAGGAATCTAACCATGTTTCAGTAAGCGCAAGTAAATCAGAAGAACAGCACGACGTGTTATTTAGCATATCAACAGTTTTAGTTCTAAGTCCGCGCGTATTCTGATAGTACACTGAAAGATGATGGAACTGTGCATGCTCAAAGGTGATATTACTTATATAAGCCAAAACGAGTTCTAAATTACAACCTGGGATCTTCTGACTTATGTCGTCGATAAGTTAGTGGAGCCTTGAAATAAGTTAAACCCCTCCTACTTGCCGGAAGTTGAGCTAGGATCTAATTTGCTTGTTTCAAAAATAACTCGTTCTTGCCTACGTATTTGTAATTGCAAAATTCAAAATGAGGGTCTGAAGAGTTTTAAAAGTGAGATATCACTGTGTAACGGAATATATGGTATGAAATATCAGTCTATTCCGCTCGGTATAATGATCGGTAGTGACTTCTATCTGTGAATGGATATATTTTGCACAATTACCTTTAAGGAGAACAGGTACGCAGATTTGTATCTATAATTTATGAATTAGTGTTGGTGCAGATCGTTTGATTGTGGGAACGCCATCTGTCAGGGAACGGGCTTATCTGGTATAGTTAATAGGTAATTGAAGAACGTAGAGTGTTGTTCAATGCCTGTAATCTACAATAGATTGCTACATTTAGTGTATGTTGAATTTTTCCTTATTTTGACGCTTGGTTCCTTACAACGGTTGTCACGTGTTTTAAGTTGCCTAATCCAAGCGTTGAAAATTAAAATAGGTAGAACGTACACATTTTGAAAGGAAGGTCATATCATCTTGTGTGCAGACGTTGGCACGGTAAGTGGTATTAGTTTCTGATCTCAAAATATTTTAACCCTCCCGCATATTTTTCAATAATATTTTTATGTTTTAAATACACTAGTAATAATTGTTTCCAATTCACTGACTTATATTTGGCTAAAGCGAAAATTTACCATTTTTATATTGCACTTTCGAGCGTTTGACGATTTCAGCAATCTTAATTTTTAATGTTGGCCTTTAGGTTTGAATACCGATTTTTTGGTGGATAATTGCGTATTTTGTCGGTCAAATTCGTGTAATTTAATAATGGTTTAATCCAAATACATAGAGAACGTAATTATTTCATCGTTTAGTGGTCATACATATGATTTTACATATTTTCATTGAACAGTATTACCTGGAAGATTCTCAAAGCGAATTTTATATGTTTCTGTAAAAGGTAGTTAATTGAATTTGAGTAGAATTTCGCTGAATTTTCGTTAGAGTATTGTTGGTCATAGTTTTTCAGTCTATTTGCAACATCAAACTATAATTATTATCACTTATCGTGTCACATGTGTGTAAATTTACCTGGTTTATTTTTTCTTTATCGTTTACCAAAGTTCCTATCTCAAAGAGAGATAGTAATTATCTTATCTCTATCTTTGACTAATTGAGACGTAATTTACTTCAAATTATTGTTCATGTGCCAAGGGCCATATTTATAGATTAAGTAAAGAAATTACTTATCTGGAGTTATTGGACTTGTTTACGAGAGATTATACCTCGTTTTTCCTTTTTTTTATAAAATCTAGTTATTTTCTATTTGAAGTTGCCGAGAGCCACTGTTGGACAAGTTTGATAATTTTTTCATAATTTTCTTTTAAATTTCTAATTTCTGTCATCATTTCCTTTGAATTTAATATCTCAAAGTAAAGAAGGAAGTATCTTGAGTAACAGTAATTATTTATATTGTTATTTAATAATCATAGTTATTTACAATTTTTGCTGAACTTTAAATTATAATTTAAGTTCTGATTATATCTACTGTAACCAGATTTTCAAGTTTTCAACCTCCTATGTCAAACTGAGGTCCACAGGATACTCTTCTGTATAATTTTTATTAGCAGTATACACTGGTCTAAGGCGTTTATTATTTTTTTTACATGTAAATACCGCTGGATGAAGGAAACCTCTATTCTCCACGTCGCTGTGCCAGACCTGTAGAGGGACAACCATACGCTAAGACAACCTTTTTGAAGACCTATATAAGCTCAAGTCAGCTAAACTTGGGAATAGGCAGAAGCAGGTTTCTAGTAAAAGTCTCAATACGGTTGCATGGTTATAGGATAGTAGGACAAAATAGGTACGTAGTGGTAAATTCAAATATACTGTGAAGACCAATTAAATTTGTTAATCTTTAATAATAAAGTTAATTTCATTTTCATCATATAAGAAGCTTATTTATAAACCGTATTTCAAGTAACATTTGTAAATTAAATTTTCAGTAATCAATTATATTTGATTGCATTTGTAAAATAATTTGAAATATATTGATCTCAATTATATTCATAACTGCAGTGCACATAACTTGTAATTTAAACTTATAGTTAATATATGATTTGTTTTTAAGTTGATTTCTTTGATTTATCGCAAGTGGCGCCTTCATATAAAAAATTAATCAACAGAGGAAATAACTTGACTCACACCCTCAAATAAACTAAATAAATTAACTTTTGCTCTATCTTTACAAATTAGCGACTGAGTTAGATATTCATTAAAAAGCGGCATTACTAATTAGTTACAACTGAATAATTTTGGCAGGGTAGAATATCATCCCTAGAAACCTACCCTTTGGTAGGTTTCTTTATTTGTATTTTTTTCCTAAAAAAGGTGAGTACAAAAAAAGTCTTCTGATCATTTTATCAAATGCTGGAACTGACCGCTATTTACCTCCATGGAATAAAATTAATTTTGTTCAATGCGTTGTCTTACGTTACGTGATATTTAGGGTGTAACTTGATAGCATTCGTTAACCAATGATTAAGGCTGGATAGCATAAATTATAAAAAGTTCATTAGGGTCAAGCCAAGTGACCTTAGTGGCCACTCAATATAACCTTCCAAAAATTATGGTTTCAGTTTCTATTATTTTTACGAGGAGTGGATGAACAACTTTTTCCAATAAATCCAGAACCATTTGGTCATCAAGATTTCCAGAGAAAAAAAGGGGTCGAGTGATCTCCGTAATGGCCAAATATTTAAATTTTGGGAGTGCTACCTATGTACTTTATGAAATATTCTCGGCCTTTCATCTGACCAATATCAGTACTTATGTCTATTGACAATGCCATTAACATAAAGTGAACACTCATCCAAAAAATAAATGTCCAACAAATAGTTTGGATTATTGTTAATAGTTGCAACAGTATCAGTATCAGAAAGTGTGGCTACTAGCGGACCTCGCAATTAGACCGCCACTTGAGCCCACTGTACCTCCAGCCTGTATTAGGGAGCCTTTAGGATGTCGGTTATCCCTAATAGTTGTACTGATCACTTCACAGAATTGAAGCCGGTGATCGAAATCTTCATCGTTCAGTTCATGAACAAATCGTATTTCAAAAGAATGAAACACATCTTGTTCCAGGACTTTCTGGATTGTGGTACGTAACACACCAGACACGTCGGACAATTTCCTAGAACTAAGTGTGGGGTTAGACCAAAAATAGCAAATTCTCTTCCTTCATCGCTTTGATACGCCCCTGCCTCTTTTGCTTAAATGGCAATCTGGTAAGATTATAGTGGGTGTTTGAGTAAACTCTTTTAATATTTAAACTCCCATTTGGATTAAAATATTGACGTAACTTTTAGGGCCATAAAGTGCTAGCTGAGTTCTTAAAAAGGAAGAATTGCACGACCCTTCTTCCCCATTCAAATTTCGGGGGTTGCCTAACCTCTCGCTAGAGGTTTGAAGTTATATAGATAAAGAAAAAGTGTAACATATTTCCTGATCGAATCAAAAATCAATGGATCCGAGCGTTTTTTAACATTTTCATTTCAAATATTGAAAATCGAGTTGCAAAGTTTTGGTTGTGTCAAACTGTATTGAGTTTTTACCCTGGAATTGATTGCCTTTGGCTCCACTGGGCCGAAGTGGCTCTATAACAATTCAAACCAAATGTAATCATTTGTGGAGCCAAAGGCAATCAATTCCAGGGTAAGAATGAATCCTCCACAACAATATAGAACATATTTACATTGTATTGAGTTTGTCGGACGTCAGCATGATTTAGAGAACATCGCCCCCTCACCCCTCCAATTTAATTTTAAAACTCTCAAAAATTTAACCGTTCAATCCAAAACAAAGCAAACCCTTAACCTCTTGAACACACTACTCCGTCGGCATTCAGTTTACCACTTAAACTAATCGGAAATGCCCTCTGACAAAAAACCAAAACTTTAATAGCGCAGCTTTGGGCCGCCTCAAGAGCGGCCAGAAAACTGTTTTTACGGCTTACTTCCGCATTCGGCTTTTAATGGAGCCAAATCCCACTCCGTCAACAATGACATCCGAATTAATGGAGAAACGGCGAGTCGGCAAATCCACGCGCAATTTGCCAAAAGCCATGTCGGCTTTAATTTTTCATATATTTTTTTGTGGGCCGCGGGGTTTAAAGGAAGTCTACAAGCGGTTGGAGCAGGCCCCATACTCGGCAATACGCAGAGTGCTTTAACTTTAATGACTTGCCTAGGTCTTGCTGCTTAGATGAGATTGGTGGTTATAAGAAATATGTCTTGAAGTTGATCGTCAAGAGAATTTTAACGCTCTATACTTTTACTTTGATTTTGACTTATCGCAGCTGTCTACTTATGAAATCCTATCTAAAATATTATGCACTAATTTATATAATGTTAAACTAGAAGTAGTACGAAATGTTTGATGATTAGGCGAGATTTAATAAAACTGAAAGCGATATAAATGCAGTCGTTGAGCCTAAAAATTTACAAGGATTGTGGAAAAGACAAAAACAGGTACATATAAAAATTTTGGTCTCATTCTCGCAGTATTACCATGAAGTCTCGGATGTTTTTGAAGTCTTAATATTATGTAAAATTGGTCTGATCAATTGGAACTCGTGGGATTCTTCTGAAAGAAATTCTTGGGTAAGTGGATGTTCAGATTTAAAAAGTTTGCTTCGTGAGGAAAAATAATTAATGGTAATTGAGCACTTGAAGCCATATTGTAATACCACGATCCACATACTTGAGTAGACTGAGAAGTCATGCAAGTACTCGATTATCTAGAAAATGGAAAGAGCCAACATGATTGGCATGAATTGATGGAAGTAATAAATTTATTTCTTGCAAACTGAGTTAATAATTTTTCCTAAACTGGTTCCTCTCCGCATGTATGCAATCGAGTGCTGAAATATATGCGAACCTTAAATGCGGACATTAGAATCTATTAAGAGGATTCAGAGAGTGAAGGTTATCTACATCGGCTCGGACGGCACAGCTGCTCCGTCAGCTCTTGAGTCTGATAAGAGTTAATTTTGCGCTGGTATCTGAGTGTCGGGACAGCCTTGGACGTGTATGATAGAATTAGTCTCGTTTGGGTTCCGGAACACTCGAATGTCGTGGGGAGTGAGGAGGCTAGTCTAGCATGACAGGTGATAGGGTTCCGGAATACTTTCAATGGGACCTGATCGGGTAATAGGTGTATCCCAGAATACCATCGTAAGGAATTCAATGAATGTGCAAGCCAAGTATCTATGGCGGAGTGCTCCAAGAATGAGGCACGCTGGGCTACCCTTGTGCGAACCAGCGCCTTGAATGATTAGGGCCTTTCTAGCTCTGAAGTAGGGGATATTGACTTGACTTGACATGATTTATTTTGGTTATTTTGATACAATGAGCTACAAAACTTAGCCTAAGTACGTCTTAGATATTTTATTATCTACTGGTAGTTTTGCCTGGCGTTGTTCAATCAACGCCGTGGCCTACCAAAATGACACCCATAGGGGGCTGTTGTATTAGCCTACTTAAAACTAAGGACAGTAGTACTGCTGGCAACTTGTACATTACGTGGGAATACCCTTCAATGTCGCTGCGTTCTGAATTAGCCGGAGCTGGAGTTAGAGAGTGCATTCTTACGTGTGATATTTTATTATAGGGTTGGTTATGCATGGAAAAATTAGCAAAAACCATGCTTGAACTGCCCTCGTGGAGCAGGAGCTCATAATATTAAAACTGGGACAGCACACTATATACAACATGCACATTATATACAAGACTATATACAAAATATTAATGGCTTGCATTTACAAGACAACTCCAGTAAGCTATCATAACATCTAGGTAAATGGAGTGCATCCGGCGGTTCAGGCTACTGATCAAGGATGCTTCGGTGGGCAGAAGTCAAGTGGCGCAGGGAGTGGCGGTTCCTATTTATAATAGGAATCGTGCCTCTAACAAGCCCCGCCCCCATGTCCTAACATGGTAGGCTGGCCAATCAGGAAGCAGGGGCAGACATAGCCCGCGAAGGCGATGTGCGCCTGCTCTGCTGATACTTGCTGACTTTTCAAAATGTTGAAAAGCGATTAAAAAGTCAATGAAAAGATGTGAAAAGCTGGAATTTTAAGGGTAGTGATTGTGCATTGCAAAATTATGTGTGATGTTATACTATGGCGGTCTTAACTGCCTATAAAATAAGGTAGTGTCTCGATATGCATGATAGGGTGCTCTGGGTCATATCTCCTGTCGGCGATATGGACCGTCAGCGGCGATCCCTTAATCTGGTGATCATAGAATTTGCATGCGAGGTCGTTGACGTAATCCGCAACGTATTCAACTCTGGCCCACGCATGCAAATCCTCAATCCTGACACGATCACGCAGTGTCAGGGAGAACGCCGCTCTAAGGTACCTGTTCTGCAATACCTGCAGTTTTTGCAGGTGAGTCCTGGCCACAGAGCACCACACCGGGGCACCATATAGGAGCGCTGGTCTTATTACCGATTTGTAAAGAGTCAGTTTGTTTATTGGGCTAAGGTAAGACTTGCCTGCGACAAGTATGTTTAGGCCTTTTTTAATGCCTTCATTTTTTGCACTGATTGCAGAGACATGTTTGCTAAAGTTTAGCTTATTATCCAGGGTTAATCCTAGATACTTTATCTGGGCTTTCGGTGTAATTGGTGCATTCCCTATCATGAGAGGTGCAACATCGATATCCTTCTTTTTACGAGTAATAATGATGAGCTCAGTCTTACTCGCATTCAGGGCGATCTTCCACCTTTCATAGTAGGGAATAAGCTCAGTCATATGATCGCCTAATCTTGCTTTAGCCACATCCGCTATGGGATTCTGGGAATAAATCGCCGTATCGTCGGCGAATAGGGCGGTATGGGTTTCAGGATGTGACGGAAAATCTGCTATAAAAAGATTGAAAAGCAGCGGCGAAAGGACCGTGCCCTGTGGCGAACCTGCTCGCAGTCTCCTGCTTGCAGACGTGTGCTTTCATATTCTGGTAACGAAGGTGCGTCCGGCAAGGTATGATTCGATGAGTGTTATAAGGTGCAACGGTAGGCTCTATTTTGCTAACAGTTTAAAAAGCAACCCCTCGTGCCATACCCTGTCGAACGCCTTCTCGATATCCAGTAATAGCATCGCAGTAGATGGTCTGTTATTAAAACCCTCATAGACATCAGTTGCGATTTTCGTGGCAAGCATGACAGTGCCATGTCTGCCGCGAAAACCGAACTGTTCCCGGAGGATGATATTCAGCCGCTCGACAGCGCTGTTGACCCTCGGCAAGATTAGCCTTTCAGCCACCTTCCCGAGGGTATTCAACAGGGATATCGGTCGGTAGGAGGATGTTAGCGTAGGATCTTTTCCCTGTTTCGGGAAGTGAATAACGCACGCTGCTTTCCAGGGTTTGGGGAAGTGTTGCAGCCTGATTACCGCATTAATTATATGCAATAGATGGATGAGTGTCTTTTTAGGTAAGTTTTTAAGGATTATGTTCGGAATGCTATCCGGGCCGGGAGCTTTATTTCTCGGAAAACGGCAGAGAGCTTTGCGTAGTTCCGTCGGAGTGACTCTCAATTTATCAAGTACTGACGGGGGAATGGGATATTTATGTTGGCGGAAAGTGCTTACAGTGAGGCTGCATTGCACTTGTGCAGGGAGAGTATCAGGCGAATCGCTGTAGATGCTCTCCAAGTAGTCTGCGAAGGCCTCCGCTTTCCCCGGATCGTCCACCATGTCTACGCCACGATGTTTGATCGTGGGCATCGGCGTACTACCTCCACGGATTTTCCTGGCCAACTTCCACAGCGAGCCGTCTTCCCTATCGATAATATTAATGTAATCGAACCATACTTGATTACGATATTCCCGTATTTCCATCCTGATTTCCTCCGTCAGCGCATTGATACGAGCGGATCCCATTTGTGTCCGGTTTATCTGCCATCGACGTCGAAAGCGGTTTTTAGTTGAAGTGAGTTCTAGGATAGGTTCAGGAAGTGATTCTGTCCTAGGGCGAATGGTAACCCTAGGGCACATTGCATCACGGATGCGCTGTATGTTTGTAGTAAGCTTTTCTACTTCATTCTCGAGTTCCTGGATTGATTCTGTTTGTTCAGGGACGACTGTTACCTCGTTCAACCTCTCTCGAAACACCCTCCAATCAAGATTCCTGTAGGAAACGACGGTGTCTCTCGTCGTGGGGGCCTTGTGATACAGGCTAATCTTAATCGGAAGGTGGTCCGAGTTTAAGGTGTTAATTTCCAGTAACTGAGTGGTTCTTATCGCACCCCTAGTAATAGCAACATCCAGGAATGAGTCGCTTCGAAGATATGTGGGATTTGGAGTTCTATGAAAGGACATTTCCAGGTTGTTTTCGATTATTCCCCTAAATAATCTACCCCTGCTGTTAGTTACGCCGCCCCATTCGACGTGCGTGGCATTCAAGTCCCCTATCAGCAGGGATACTCTGTTTTGCGTTAGAAGTACAAGGAGATCGTTTGCCGTGAGGCGGAGATCCGGAGGTATGTAGCAGCCACATACACGCAGTCCGCTCTCCGCTAGGGGATGTGAGGTTTGTGCCAGGGCTCCTAACAGGGCACTGTTGCTTGAACAGGGATTTATACCTGCTGCAGATCGTGCAAGGCTAGAAATACAGTTGATGCTTTGACGTCTTGTCATTTTCTTGCCGACTGTCCAGCGTTGGCTAAGATAAAGGGAAGGGCAAGTCCATGTTTCAAATTATTGATTCATTAAGTGGTGTAATCTTCATGCAGCCTTTTTTCCTTAGGATGGCCCCTGTTGACCTTAGGAGTAGTGGTCGGTATACACAATTACATTTTAAATGATTTATCACCACAAAGGAGGGGGTGGTAATTGACTATATAATTAACTACATTAATTAGTGGACAGTATGAAAATATGTCGGTGGGATTATATTCATAGGGTGTGAATTGAAACATGTATTATAGGTATTACGTACTTTAATAATGCAAGCTTTAATTTGCATCAAATATGAACAATTTATAAAATGTGTTCTAACTACTTTCATTCATCATCATTTGGCACATAAAACTAATTACTACATTAGGTGAACTATTAATAAAGAACTAATATCTAACAAAATTCTTGATTATTTGAATTTAATTCGAACTCCTTTCTTTACTGAATTTAATCTAATTTTATGTCATTTCAACTGACTGCTTTTCCGTTCATACAAAATTCCTTGTTACTATGCTTCGGCAAATTTGTCACACTAACTTCACCAGGACTATAAGGCTTCGCACTTTTGTGTCGAATCTCGAGTACAGGAACAGATTTGTCTAACTTCTTGAATCTTCAGTAGTAGGAGGGACGATACCGCGTTTCTGTTGTGGGAAAATGTGTAAAAACTCCCAAAAGAGTTCCTTATCTATACTTGGACAAGGAGGAGAGATACAGCAGATATTTTCTAAATATCTGAGCAAACGAAATGAGAAAATGGCCTAATATGGCCTATATATTTATGAGTGAACGATTGTACTTCACTGAGACCTAGTTTTTCCTACCGGCGCGACAGGGAAAGTAGAGGAAATTGCGCGAACGCGGATGCATTTGAGAGGGTGGAAAAATGATACATTCTTTATTTGACATATTATTTACACAATTGACGGAGACAAATATATATTAAATTGAGAAAATATTAATAAAACAGTTTTTTTTTCATTACAGCGCTAGTGCTGTAAAGGCACCTATTACCGCACTAGTTCTGTAATAGGTGCCATTACAAAACGATTTAAAGAACTGTAAAATTCATATTACTAAATGAAAGTAGATAAAGAATTGGTTCGGCAAGAAGATAAATAAATAATGTTAGGATAAAATTTAAATATATATTGCTCTTGTTATATGTACAGAAAACAACAATGGCAACCAGTAACAGTCCCATCAAACAGCCTTGCACCTAGGGTAGCCTCGGACCGAGCACATGGTGAAAGCTGTATCAGAGGGACAGGCCCATGGTCAGATGAGAGCTAGAACGTAACCAGACTTCTGATGTATTGTAAAACTATCCTAATCTTTGCAAAATTCGATATGTCTATTCGAATTCCTTTTTAAAGCTAGGGGTCTTGTCAAGCGTTGGGTCCAACGTTATCTAGGAGAGGGCATATGTGAACTACTAAAATGTACAAACTACTAAGTAAATATCTCCCTGTCTTAAGTTTGAACAGCGCAGGCAATTATCAACCTTACAGTCGCAATGGTCAGAAGATTTTATTATATAAATAGTCAAGCGGACTATTAGTCCAACAGACATTTGTCTCCTATCTAATCCTCTAGACATTACTCTACAGTTTTGGTTGTTCTACCGATATTCTAGTCTTCAAACCCAACTTAACAGGTGCTGTTGAGGGGAACGCAGTTTCTTGGAGCTTGCCCGTCTCAAGTACAAAATTCTAAGACAAGTTATTTCAAAAGTTAAATAGTTCCAGTGGATACAAGAAAAATAATTGGAATGGGGTCATTGCAAAATTGGCAAAGGTTGGGTTTGGTCAACAGAATTCCCTTATGCATCTCTTATATTCTTCATTTTTCTATTTAGATGCAGTTCTTCTTTCTTTTATTTTATTGGATGGGAACCGTATTGTTCAATAGCAATTAATCAAACACGGGTTTGAATGAAATCCGTTTATATCAGATCGATTAAATGGATCGTAATTTCATGTTGTATACGTAGTCATTGAGTTGATAAAGTTAATAGTGTGAGTTATGATTTGCGTTTATTAACAATAAAATCTAACATATCTAGATGCTCATCGGCAACTCTACACGGTTTATTAATTAATCGACAAAAACTGATACCGGTAGGGTTATACACGACCTCAAAAAACCAGGTAATGTCTAAGGCAAAAATGAAACGCGTTACAAGTTTTGCGAAGACTTAGAGCCTCTCTAAATTATTTGTTCAAGCGTAAAATGTTTTCCACGAAAATGTTTCACCTAGAAATACTCTAAAGTCACAAAAAATTTCCCTAAAATAAATCAAATGTTTAATAAATACTGAATGCCTGAAAGGTCTTTTAATAAAAATACCGCTTTATAAGAAAATCGTATTTCATCATATTCCGCTTTATTAGGAACCACTTTGCCATGGTGTGTTTCTGATTTATTTTGTTGCGGCACGTCGTCGTTAAGGGACCTTGTTTTTCTCATTTTTCTTTCTTATTGAGGCATTTTTTATTTTAAGTGAGGGTAAAATAATAATGTCCCACTGAATATCATATACTAGCGTGTATTGCAGCGAGTTGTTTTTGAAGATCGAAGTTAGATACAGATTTAAAACTCGGCAAGTTTGCCTAAAAGTTCTAGCACATTTAACTGCCATGTATTCTATCAGCTATTTAATTGCATATTGCAGCGGTTTTTACCCTTTTCAAGGGAAAAAGGTTAAAAACCGCTGCAATATCCTGTCCTGTAAGGACAGGATCTCTCTTCTAATATATTTGACGGACTGCTCAACAAACTGCCGTCCTTCGGACTGCCAGTCTCTCTCTGCAGCTGGCTTACCAGTTCCCTTGAGAACCGATCTCTGCACGTTGCCCATCAAGGGCACATCTCAGACACATTCACCATAAACGCGGGCGCCTCAGGGCGCAATACTTTCACCAACTTTGTTTCTCATCTATATTAAAAACGAATAATCCTGTTTACAATTTTGCAGATGACAGTTCCCTTATCTCCCGCTTTAAATCAGGAAAACCCTTATCAGCGACTGAGAATCATCACCGCAAACAGGAGCAGATTACAGCAATTAGTCAAGACTTGGAGATAGTTCAAACTTGGGGCGACCGAAACTTGGTCCAGTTCAATGCAGCAAAGACCCAAGCAGCAACGTTTACCAAGAGGGCCAATGACATCATTATGGCAGGATCAACCATTCCTTCATCCTCGTTAATCGGACTGCTGGGTGTCTCGGTCAACAGCAATATGTCCTGGCATGACCATGTTGCTCGCATCGCAAAATCAGCCTCCCAGAAGCTTGGTGCGCTATTTCGCAACAAAAAACTCTATACACCGCAGCAGTTGCTCTTGCTCTACAAAGCGCAAATAAGACCGTGCTTAGAATATTGCTCACATATCTGGGGTGCCGCACCAAAGCGCACCCTAAAGCTGCTGGATTCCATTCAGAAGAGAGCTATGCGTCTCGTCGGCGATCCGGAGTTGACCCGGGATCTGGATAGTCTCGAACACCGCAGACATGGGGCAGAGATGTTTCTGTTTTACAGATACTTTCACGGCAGATGCTCCCAGGATTTTGCCCGCCTCATCCCGCCCCTGGCCACTCCTGTCAGAGAGTCGCGACAGACGGCAAGAGCGCACCAGTTCGTCGTGCAACTGGAAACACCTAGAACATCGCTTTACAAGAACTGCTTTGTGTGGCGCACTGCATCACTGTGGAACTCACCCCAGGACATCTGTTCCCACTGATTACAACCTGCAACTATTCAAGAACCATGTTATTTAACATCTTTCTACACCCACCGCTCGTCGAGCGCCATAGGCAAGTGTGTGTGCAACTGCCATAAAAAAAAGAAAAATCTTTTGTCTGAAATCGTATCCATTATATGCATAAATTTGCCTCAAATGGCATAAAGTAAATCGATGCTATGCCTATAAGATAATAATACAAACTCACTAGAGATCATTTTACAATAATAGACGCAAAGGTACACCCTGGAAAGCTGTGTCTCCGAGACGCATTGCAAGACTATGCACGATATGTCACCCCGGATTTTCGGAGCAGACGTTGCGTGGTTTGGCGTCGTCTCGTAACTGTCATGCCGGAGGTTGAGAGAGGGCTTCCAGGAATGAATGATGATATTAGATAAAGGAAACGCCATAAAAATGCTTTTTGTGCGGGGTCGGTTTCAAAGCATATGCAAAACAATGAGTGATACCGAGCAAATATTTTTATAATAAACTGCTCGCAGCAAATATTTTTTTATATAAAAATATAACGAAGAAACCGTTATTTCTTTACTGTGAATTGTTCGGTAAGAATTGTTTGGATAACACAAAGTCTAAAGGAACCAAAAAATTGAAGCACCTAATTCTAAAATAGATAATTAAAAAAAGCTTTTATTTATATAGCTACTTTAAATGTTTTAAAATTCTCTTTAAATATATGGTTTTCGCTTAATAAATGATGGAGTAATTATTGGAATCTTCTATTTTATCTTTATATCTTATTTTAGGTTCTTAAATTATTTCATCAAAGGTCTACCTGCCTGGCCAATATAAAATAATTATTTATTTTATTTATTTAAATATATAACCCCTTTTAACAGGCTCCACCCATAGTTTAAATTTTTCACATAAGAAAGTTTTCATTTAAAATTGTATGTATGTATGTTATTGTGTATGCCTGATTGGAAAATAATTTTTTTTTAGGATATGATACCCAACACCAGCCATAGAAGAATATCTGACAAAAATTAAAATACCATTTCAAGGCTATTAATAATCAGATAGGAATCTATCTTTCAGCAGTTAAAGCTCAAAGAGACAAAAGATGTAAAGCTAAAGAAAATTTACTCGACAAGAAGATTCCGTTACAACGTCAGAAAACACAAATGGCGTTCTATGGATCGTTATTTTTGCCTGATGCCTTCATTCAATGATATGCTCTTTGTGTCATAAAATACAATACAAATCTAACAATAGTCATTAGTCAGAAAGTTTTCAAATATTTAATCCTATTGGGAGCAAAAGGTTAATTAGCTAGTAGTAGGTAAACATTGCATTTTTCAAAGAGCTATAACATGCATCATTTAGCCATACATATTAAAATCGGAATTTTGTTCCAATGAATTATTAAATATTAATTAATATATGTCAAAGGAATTGTACTGGCAAATAAAAAACTGCATCAGCACAAATGTTTATATGGGTTATTTACACTCAAAAATACACAATACAAAATATTAGAAAGAACGACGCTCAAGTTTGTGGTTCAAAGAATAATTTAAAATAAATGAAAAACATTAACATAAATTTCATAAATAATGAAAATTACATACCGTAAAACTGAGCCATACCGGGTGATCCATTATAAACGAGCGCCCCCTAATTTTTTTTTAATTTAAATTTTATATAAAGGTGTAGTGTAGGGTTTTACTTGATTCTTTTTGAAACCAGTTTATATTTATACTGGCTGTCCGAAAATACTCAAAAAAAAAACGAAATTATCGATTTCAGTTTTAATTTATTTGTAGATTTACTTTTTAAGTTTTTGAAAAATAAATGATAACTTCTTGAAGTACTTTTTGATCTGGTTTTTACGTCATTGCGTTGTTAATCCTAAAACCGAAGCACATTTTGTTATAATTATATAATTTACTACCTCTTATGGTTTTCAAATCCCAATACATAGACTATAATTATGTAACTCTGTTTATTAACTTTGTCTTTGGTATTTTTGTCAATGTTTAAACTTAATCTTGTATTTCTTCTGAGTCTTAATATCCGCTTTAATTATATCGTCCGTGTTTCGTTTTCCCGTCGTTAAGACAGTTTCAAATATGGCAATGTCAATCAATGAAATCAATATTTGAAATTTGTTTTTTGCTTATAAAAATTAATAAAGCATATAAATATAATAAAGTAAAAAATTGAAAATAAATACACTCAATGAATACTAAGATCGATTCTATAATATTATAGGGCTATGCCTTCTCATAAAATCATAATGTGTTTATTTTCTCACATATTTTTGTTTAGAGAATCCTATTAATTTTATAATCGATTGCGACGCGTTTTCTGTGTATTTTAATTAAAGAGAAAGATAATAAATGCTCGTGAAGCTATGAGGAGTTCCACCGAGATTGGTTAAAGTTCACTCACTGATTAGACCAGATATCAAATTCGTTTTCAACAATTCATCCGGTAGGTCGTGATGGTTTGAAGCAAGCTGTACAGTGAGCGCGCAATTTGTCCGCTATAAATCGGATAATAGGTTCGTTAGGCGCCACCAGTTTTGTCACAGACCAAAATGGAAGTCTCCACGTTATTCGTGGAACACGCTTCCAAACCTACACCCTCCAAAGTAAACCTAGCTGGTAGGAAGCCCCAAAAACCTGCCACCTAATCACTAAAAGATTTCAATAGGAGCAACCATCCTGACTGCGTTTGAGCCAAATAAAACACGCCACAGAAACCATACTGTTCAGCTATTATTCAGAAGAAATCATAAATTTAATACATAAAAAATATGCGGATGTACAACCAACCGACAATTGGAGGCAGTCCAAAATCCCAATCTAATACCAATAAAATTATGAATATTAATTAAAATATCTAATCAGTGGTAGTCTAAAACTCAATGTAGATATAAACAATCGGGCAGTAGATTATTGTGTGTTTTTTATTGTTGGATATTGAGAAAGCGTTCGACAGGGTGTGGCACGATGGGTGGCTGTACAGGCTGTTGGCGATCTACAACATGCCACTCTACTTGACAGCACTTATCGCGTCATACCTTGCCGGGCGGGTTTTCACTACCCGAATTGGTAAAAAGCTCTCTGCCAGTAGAAATCTGCTGGCAGGGGTGCCACAGGGTACTGTATTATCGCCGCTATTATTCAATCTTTATATAGCAGGTATCCCGTCATGTCCTAACACCCGTAAAGCCTTGTTTGCCGACGATACGGCAATTTACTCCCATCATCCCCATGCTGAGGTGGCAAAAGAAAACCTCCATGAACACATGGGAATCTAATGGAAAATTACTCTTAACCGAGCAAAAACAGAAATAATCAACTTACTATCCAGGAAGCGCAAGGACATCAACATCACTCACCCCCTTGATGCTAGGGAACACTCTCATACTTCTTTCATAAAAATTCAATGAAAATTGCGGTTATTTTTAAATTTTAGCGTTAAAAATTTTTTACCAAACCCAAAGTAAAATATTTGGGCATCACCCTGGATAGTAAGTTTAATTTTAGCAAACATATCGATGCCATAGTAGCCAAAAATGCTGCCAACAAAAAAGGGCTTAATATACTAGTGACAGCCAGGTCCTTCCTGAGTCCCGTCAATAAGCTAATTCTCTATCGCGCAGTCATCCGGCCAGCTCTCCTATACGCTGCTCCGATCTGGTGCTCGGTAGCTAAGACTCATAGGAAGAAAATTCAAGTTATTCAAAATAACTACTTGAGGGCAGCATTTTCCCTGACTTAGCGGGATCGAGTCAGGATAGACGACCAGCATGCGTGGGCAAAGATGGAATGCATCGAGGAACACATCGATGGCCTCGCATGCAAGTTTTTTGAACGGCAAATAGCAGGTTCCCCACTCACATCGAAACTCGCGAACATAAGATATGATCCCGAAAATCCTTTTCCCCCAATCCTATTTTATAGGCAACTCATGTCACCTTAACTAGCCGCCCACAGAAACAGTAACTAACAATAAAATATCAAATTCTTGCAAAATAACTTGATTTCGAAACAACTTTTAAAATAGTAAATTGTCATCATTTTCACTTACCAGTATGCCAGAAGTGCAGCACCACCATAGCCAGGTGTCAACAGGATCACAGTAAAACAAATTTCTTCATTATAACTTTCGAAACAGCTTCCAAAAGGGTAAATTCTTAGAATATTCACTACAACAGTATCAGGAACACGGAAGCGTAGCACCATTCTAACAACAAGAGCGATCCGCTTCGTGCCCGGAAAATCCACGGCGCGACGTCCGGACGCGTGGGCGGGGCATATTAAGGGACCTGGCCGGCGTATAAATACACTCTTTAAGCCAATCTTTACTCAAACGACTTCAAGCCACCGAAGCATCCGTGTCTTCGCGGCCGGCGCCGCGAGACTTGATCCATGCAACTTGATACTATTTGATGCATTATAAGATCCTTTACACAAATAGTGCACTATATAAAAATCGGCCTTTCCTATAGGTCAATCCGGATGGCCCTCCGCTCGCTTCGCTCGCTACGGGGGCTCAAGAACTAACCCAGCCTACCCCAAACTAACCCAAACTTACCTATTTTAAAACCCAGACTTTTTTTTTACTTTATTTCATTTGTAGGATAGAATAACCTTTACGATGGACTTTTGGATCGAAACGTACGGAACCATATTTTTCTGATACATGACTGGGAAAAAAATTATTAAACTTCCTGTGTATTTATTGTTACACAAAATTCTTAGGAACTAAAATTACATATTTTCCCCATATTGTTTCCAATTCCAGAAAATTAGCGACAAAATCTAACACTAACACCATATAATTATTGCAGTAAATGATTATAATACAATACACGGCCGATAATTACATATTGATTAAATTCAGCAAACAAAGCGGAGCGATGAAAATAGAATTAATGTTAATTAAAATAAAATACCTTTGTATAGGTAAATAAAATCGATACAAGGTAATGAAAGGTCCTCCAATTAGCTCCCGAGATCCTTCAAAGCTGCGCTTCTAACGGCAACCTGTAAGTAAAATTAATTTTCTTTGCCTCTCATAATGAGATGTTCTAGCGTTTTTTAAAGAAATTCAGGTGAATCGATATACAACTATATTACGTAAGCCTGTTTATATAATTTTTTAATAATGAGAAATATAACAAGGGGCCATTAAAAGTTTCCATATTTATATTTACCTGATTCAAATAAATAATAACTTTTTAATTAACTCTTTTGATTTAGCTAGTTTTTCAAATAAAGGTTTAAGCACTTTGAAAGAGAAATCATTTTAGGTACACGTTAGATTTTCCAGAGCAAACAGAATTACCTTGAAGAGTTTGACAACAATGTAACGGAATATTAGCTTATTCCGCTCCACTAAATTCGGTTTAATTACCAATGATTTTAATTGTTTGGTATATGAATCGCCAGTGACATTTATTCGGAAATGAGCTTATCTCATGCAGCTGGTAATTGGATAGCGTAGTGCGCTATTTAATACCTGCAATTTAAGCATTTGATTTACTATAAATTACTATATTTAGTACATATTGTGTATCTCTGTGGTTTGACGCCACGTGTCCCATAGTAGTAGTCACATGATCTGAATTATCCAATTAAAACATCGAAAATCATAATTTGTTGAACGTCTTGAATTTTCAAAGCAAGGTCGTTTCATCTTGGTGGCGATGCTTGATTAGGTAAGTGTTGATATTTAATCATAAAATATTTCATCTTGCAATATATTTCACTGATTTTTTCATTTTTAAATACATAATTAATAATTGTTTCTGATCGCTTAATCATATTCTGCTAAGCAAGAATTTAGCATTTTTATACTACACTTTCAATTAACTTACAACTTCAATAATCTCAATTTTTTTGTAGTGACCGTTGGGTAAAGATACCGATTTGTTGGTGGATAAAATATAGGATAAAAATTCATGCAATTTGATAATGGTTTAGTCCAAATTTACAGTGAACGTAATTATTTCATCGTTTGGCGGTCACGTACATTATTTTACGTATTTCCGCTTAAATTGAACAGTATTATTTGAGGAATTCTCAGAGTCACATGATCTGAATTATCCAATTAAAACATCGAAAATCATAATTTGTTGAACGTCTTGAATTCTCAAAGCAAGGTCGTTTCATCTTGGTGGCGACGCTTGATTGGGTAAGTGTTGATATTTAATCATGAAATATTTCATCTTGCAATATATTTCACTGATTTTTTCAATTTTAAATACATAATTAATAATTGTTTCTGACCGCTTAATCATATTCTGCTAAAGCAAGAATTTAGCATTTTTATATTACACTTTCAATTAACTTACAACTTCAATAATCTCAATTTTTTTGTAGTGACCTTTGGGTAAAGTTACCGATTTGTTGGTGGATCAAATATAGGATAAGAATTTATGTAATTTGATAATGGTTTAGTCCAAATTTACAGTGAACGTAATTATTTCATCGTTTGGCGGTCACGTACATGATTTTACGTATTTCCGCTTAAATTGAAAAGTATTATTTGGGGAATTCTCAGAGTCACATGATCTGAATTATCCAATTAAAACATCGAAAATCCTAATTTGTTTAACGTCTTGAATTTTGAAAGCAAAGTCGTTTCATCTTGGTGGCGACGCTTGATTGGGTAAGTGTTGATATTTAATCATGAAATATTTCATCTTGCAATATATTTCACTGATTTTTTCATTTTTAAATACATAATTAATAATTGTTTCTGACCGCATAATCATATTCTGCTAAAGCAAGAATTTAGCATTTTTATATTACACTTTCAATTAACTTACATCTTCAATAATCTCAAATTTTTTGTGGTGACCGTTGGGTAAAGATACCGATTTGTTGGTGGATAAAATATAGGATAAAAATTCATGTCATTTGGTAATGGTTTAGTCCAAATTTACAGTGAACGTAATTATTTCATCGTTTGGCGGTCACGTACATTATTTTACGTATTTCCGCTTAAAATGAACAGTATTATTTGGGGAATTCTCAGAGTCACATGATCTGAATTATC
>JAEQML010050745.1:0-47021 GCA_016904865.1 Pissodes strobi
AATTGGCTATGCAGTAGCACTGCGTTACAGAAATTATTTTGCTGACCGTGTTTACTGTTTTCAAATGAACATTCTGTTTGGAACAGGAACGGATTTATATATTTTCTAAATATTACTAGATCGCTGCATAAACACGGGGATTCTGGAGAACTCTTAAATTAATGCTTAGAAATTTGAGCAAAATCAAAATACGATCGCCGATGCTTTAGAAGAAAACGCTAACGATTAAATTAAGAATGTTTTTAATGGGGATTCGAAAACGATTCAAAATGGATTAATTGATTTGCATTTCTAGTTTGACCATATTAAAAATGAAATAAAAAATAGTCAGTTCTTTTCCCTCCAAATTGATGACACTATCGATATAACCCAGACGTCCATGGGCGCCGGCAGAAGAAATTTCAGAGGGGGGGGGGCAACATGGACGCCGGAAGGTCAAAGTGAAGGGGGGAGAGGGGGTTCAAGTAGTCGCGAGGGAAAAGCTCGCCGCAGGCGCTGACGGAGGGTAATTCGCAGTAGGCGGAAAATTTGGAGGGTGCCACGCCCAATTGTTACCCAAAAGTCGTTAAAATCGTAAAAAAAACACGCCTTCCAGGAGCGGACGAAACGGATTTTACCGAGCATTATTAAACAAATTTCCCAAGGCAATTAACCGTAAAAAAAGTAGAGCTGGGCGATATGCAAAAAAAGTACACTGGAACTGGACCACCTCGCTCTTGATGATATAATATACACCAATCGAATCTGCAAACGTTATAACTCTTCTTCTTTTTCTTAGGTTAGGTTTAATTGAATTTAAAAATTGTATTATTTGTATACAAATATTGCAGAAACTTTTGAGAGCGGTAGGCTATAGTCCCTGTAGCCCACCCTCATAGATCGGCCTCTGGGACAAAGTAAAGATATATGGAAACTTATCTCCCTATTTTTATTGTCAAAAATACGTATATATGGTTTCCGTTTGCTAGACTTTAAATTAAACTTAACTGTAGCGCAACATTGATTTAAATTTTGTATTGGAAATATATCTACCCTAAAAAATATACTATGTACAATGAATGTACATACCTATATTTTTCTAATCGGAGAGAAGTAATAGCAGATTTCTTCTCTTTTGTGAAAGCCGATTTATTGCTTTTTCAATAACGCTGTCTTTATAATTATTCACAAATTCTCTGTGAACGCTAAGCATACAGAGACCAGAGAGTCTTTCCCCTTAGACAGGGTTGATCTCCAGCCCCCAGGAGGGTAATGAAAAATCTTTCAATTGTTGTTGTGGCATTGTAAAAAAATAGTCAAAGCAATTTTTAGATGCCTATGCATGTTTCACTGAATTTAAAATGTACTTTTATGTTAAGCGTTACTTTAATTTCCCTTTCCCCCCCCCCCCCCCCCCCCTGCCGGCGCCCATGCAGACGTCGTGGCCATAATAATAAGATACGTAAATTATCAAGGATTATTAGTAGAAAGTTTTCTAGGATTTTATGATTTTAAGTGCCGGTAAAACAGCTGATATACACTATGGTAGCTACAGTTTTGGAGCGTTTTGAATATCAACAAAGTTAGTAGGGTAGTGGTAGGATGGGGCCAGTGTTATGTCTGGACATTTAAATGAAAAATGAAAAAAATAAAAATAAAAAATCACGCTCCACAAGCATTTTTTTGTGCTTTGTCTAGCCCATTGGCTTAGTCTTGTTTTATAACAAAGTTTTATAATATTACTGGAATACCATCCTTTTTCCTAAGCGATCTTACGTTCTTAAAACAGCTGATATACACTATGGCAGCTACAGTTTTGGAGCCTTTTGAATATCAACAAAGTTAGTAGGGTAGTGCTAGGGTGGGGCCAGTGTTATGTCTGGACATTTAAATGAATAAAATAAAATAAAAATAAAAAATCACTCTCCACAAGCATTTTTTGTGCGTTGTCTAGCCCATTGGCTTAATCTTGTTTTATAACAAAGTCTTATAATATTACTGGAATACCATCCTTTTTCCAAAGCGATCTTACGTTCTTGCTTCTACATCGACAAGAGGTATGCCAACAATTACAGATACGCGATGGTCGTCTAATTCCAAATTAATCAGTGCAATTGTTCATGACTGGAAAAAATGAAAAGACTTTTTTGAAAATAGAGTAACTTCTGAACAGTCAGATCGCAATTAAGTTCAGCTGGCTTTTTCAGGGATATAGACTATTTCGAGTTTACGTTTTTGGCAATAGTTTTCAGTAATCATGTGATGTGACTGATATTTTTTATGATGTTCTTCAAAAAAAAAATTCCCTAGATATTAGTTTACTAGCTCGCGAAACACATTCCCGACGCTTGGGCGCGCATTGCGTTGTTTGATGTTTACATTTGTATTTTTTTTCGCTTCATGCAATGCCCTCCGCTGCCTGGCTTCGGAGCGCATACAATCAAAACTAACGCAAATTAAAAAAAAGAAACAAACATAACTTTTAAAAAATAAAAGAACGTGTCTTGCCACCGACGGGAATCGAACCCGGGTCGTCCCTATCACAAGCTCAGAATCTGACCACCGCACTAGGAGACCTGCTGCAAGCAATTCACTGGACCGTAAAGGCAAAGATATCTCTTTGTCAGAAATGTGATTGTGAAGCGCGCGCAAGCTAAGGACTAGTCAGGCGGTAGATGGCGACTTTGCAACTGGGAATGCTCATCGCCAGCTGCCTATCTTTATGCTAATATTAATTTTTGTATAGACCAGATAAAAGGGATTCGTTATTTATCCAGTGATAAAAGAAATAAAGAGTTTTTTAAATCAATCTTTGACAAAGTAAGGCGTCATCAGGTTGTAAGCTAGGGGGGACAATCCGAAATTTTAACACTAAAACCAAGGTCAAAAAGAAATTTTTAAATGTTTGTTAGGTTAATATAATAGATACCTTCCAGTGCTTAGGGTGTGGCAACCGCTCCCCCTACCCCCCTCCCCCCCGACGCCCATGAAAGTAAGTACAATGACTGAAATTAATACTTCGAAAAGGTGTGACGCTGGTCTGAGGAGGGATGTCATTATTATCCAATATACAGCACTGTTTTTTGAAATAATAAATCACATTTTAATGGAAATGGATAAACAATTTCAGGATTGTGATAAATTAAAATTTGTATGCTTATCTGATACAACAAAGTTCGATGTGTACAGTTTGTTTTTTCCTTCCGAAGCTTTTGAAAATTTGATAGTGTTTTATGGCACAAAATGTACAAAACATCAAAGACTTAAAAATGAGTGATGTCTGATTCTTACAATTCCATCGACGAGCGTATCGGTGGAGAGAATATGTTTAAAAAGATTAAAGATTTTTACAAGAGATAGAATTTCGCAAGATAGACTTTCCTGTTTCACTGTTATCTCACATCATAAAGAACTTTTGTTGGAACTCATGCGGCAACATCCTGTTTATGAGGATATCATTGATAGGTTTGCCTCCTTAAAAGACTGAAGAATCGACTTGGTGTGCAAAAACTAAGTAGGTAATGCAAATAAGTTTTTGTTGAAAGTGTTACAGTTTTATTTTGCTTGTAGCTAGAGCTGCCAGATGTCCGGTTTTTCTGATGCATGGCCGGTCGAGAAAATTTTAGTAAACCGGACAGAAGAATGCCCGGTTTTTTTTAATGGATAATGATTTAACCTATATGTTTTATTGTTTTTTTTAATGAATTCTATGTTTTTGTCTCGGTTTTTGTTATTCAAGTAATTCACAATAGTATATTGTGTAACTAGGAGGAAAAGCAAAACATTCCTGGACGACTGTGGTAGTTGCTGGACGAGGCGCAGCCGAGGCCAGCAACACAGGAGTCCAGGAATGTGCTTTTCCTACGAGTTGCACATACTATTTTTTATCCGATCGAAGTTAATTAGAATACGTACTTATATAAATAGAGCCAAATATTACTGTAAATAAAAACGGTGTTTCAAATTTAAATTCAACATAATATCAAGTTAAATGTTACATTTGATAGACGTCAGATCTGACAAACAAGGCGTTTGAATATGACAGAAATATTACATTCCCGGCCTAGGACGGGAATGTTATATTCCCGGACAGTAATTTTCTATTCTTGTACAGTTATTGCATGTTGCCAAGCAACGAATACAATATACTGGAATCATGACTTTTGCGGTGAGAAAACACATCGGAAAGGTGTCGTTTTTCGTCCGATCGGATAAAAAATGTTTTGTTGCTAATATAATATGTATATATTTATTTTGTTGATGATTCATCTAAAAAATAACGGTAATAATTATTATTAATAACTTTTGGCAGCTTGGGCGTGGTCCGTAGCTCTTCACCATTTTTCAAAGCCGCGAGCCGCACTGGTTGCTACTTTTCATTATATTTACCATAGTATTATATGGGGTGGTTTGACTAAGATAATGGGACTGGGTTGTGGAGTGATTTTTTAATCGTTCAAGGTACGGCCATGTTCAACTAGCTTCAAAGGACCACCTACTCAGCTTCTCAACCACAATAACTTTATGAAACACTTTACTTTATTACTGACGTTTATTTTATCTGGTTATACTATTGAATTCTTAACAGAAAGATACAAAAATTGTCCATTCCAACATACACAAAATTATTAGTCTCTTTCAAAGAGATTAATTTTGTTTCTCTTTCCATCGCCTTCATACACCCTCTCTCCGTTCCGTGCACCTTGCGGCCTTGCCACAAGTTACCATCTTTCTAATTTTTTGAGCTGCTCGTAAAATCCTTAACTTTTTTCGTGCATACCCTGTATCTAAACAACTGTTTTCCAAACACTGAATACTGAATTTGAAAAGAGACACTTTTGTAACCCTCATGTAGAATCTAAACGGTTTGACTTAAAGCAAAACGGTTTGCACATAATTATCCGACAACCGGAAATTGCTGTCACTGGATAGATCATTAAAAACTACGTCAAGGGCACTGAAGCTACAGAATGCCACTTTTCAAATGTCAGTATACAATATGAAATATATCCAAAAATTCACAAGGAATTCCAATATATTGGAAAATTGGAAGATTCCGTGTAAGAAATATACCCTGAGTTTTTGAAAATATGTAAAAATTAAATCGATGCGCTATTTACGTTAATTACCCTTTTTGTATACATTTCGGTACGTCAATACTTTTTTACCTTTCTGTGGATTAAATAACTATATATAACAAGTCCTATTGTATTTAGTCAAGGCGAGGTGAAAATCAGTCCGAAAATGATGAGGAAGATGATGATGATGATGACGACATTGATCTATTAGCAAAGATACAGCAAAGGGCACAAGAACTAAAAAAATTGGGTGGTGAAGTTCCTGTCGGGGTAAAACATATTATTGAGAATACTGACAAGAAAGAAAAAACCGAAAGACCAAAAGTCACGTCTGGATTTTCCTTGGTGGCAGGCAAGTATTTATCATGTAGGGTAACAGCAACAGTTATAGTTAGTTCCTATAACAACAGACAACATTTATGAGGATATATTTATTTTAGTGAGATGAGTATGAGATGTTTTATATAAAATCATTTATATTGTGTTAACATTTTAAATAATTGTTATTCATTTGACAAACTAAAGCAAAAAGAAATGTTTGTATGCTTTCCTAAAAACAGTGTTCGAAAAACCAATATGAGTTTTTTCTACCAACTCCCCTTGTCTTTTTTATGCTTTGACTGACATATGTCTTCAATCGTCTTCAAGTGAATTCACTGAAACATGATTGAGAAGATACGTGCTAATTCAGCTAATTGAATCATTGACACTTCAGTAAAAAAGGCAATGCAAGTTCGAGAAATTAGTATTGATGTAAATCAACAGAATAAGTCTCAATTTTTAGATAATGCCAAAAAACTGAGATTTTTTCTGTATAATATTTAATTTTATTTGGGTTGTTATAATTTGTATGAATATGCTTGTTGACATGACTTTGAACACAGTCTTTAAGTAAACCCGCTAGTATTATAAGCTGTAGTTGTTCAGTTAGCAAGTTAAAAAGCAGTAATTTATGTTTGCAAAGCAAATTGTAATTAGCTAGTTATTGGTTAGCTTTTAATTCCCAGGCATTGAAATTGTTAATAAGTCGTGGAGAAAAAATGAAGAATTCAGCTCCATTCCTTTAAATTTGCCGGTATGTGCATATTCATTTGTAAAGTCCGTTCAAGTCTATTGCGCTGTTACGTCATATCATTCCATCTTTCTTTATGCAATGAACGTATGTACTAAATTGGTCCGTCAAATTGGAATCTTTGACATCGATTTGCGTCAATGTCAAAATATCATAACGAAAATAACAGATTTAATTCATTTATTGATTTGTTGGTAGTTGGTTTGTGTTTTACGCTAATAATTGCTAATAAAAATCGTTTTGAGATGCCCCACCGGTTTAGTGAGAAAGAGCAAGCTTTAATTTTAAAATTAGTGCATTATTTCACATGTGAAAAAGATGCTGTAAGTAATATTTGTTTTCTATTTATTTGATAATACTAAAAAATGATATCTCTAGAAAATAGTATATTATTTTATATGGAGGAAAAGTAACTTTTCCTCCAAATAAAATATGCTGTTTTTTCTTCAAATATCGACAAATTAATGCAAAAAGTCTCTTTTTAATAGTAATAATAATTATTATTAAAGATAAGTGGGTTCGCAAGGCGGCTTAGACCGGTGCGGTGTCGGTGAATAGGCTCAGGTTGTTGCTATAGTAATGTAACATAAAGCTGTCAGTGGACATTGTCAACAATAATTATATTTTTTAAATTGCGTTTTCGATTGCGTTTTAATTCCGTATTAATAAGCATTTATTGAGTAAGTTCGATTAAATAATAACCAATTTGTTCCTAAATTAGTGATTTTTAGAAATGCAGTCACACATTGAATGATAAATACAAATTTTAGTTTAATAACTCTTGAGTTGTTGACGCTTATTTTGATGTTTGCTTGTATTGCATCTATGTTGCTATGATAACACTTTTACCTCCGCCGGCGGAAAAGTGAAAAGTAAAGCTCCGGCGGAGGAAAAACGAAACTTCACTGCCGCCTACACAGTCGAGTAATGACGGATATACTGACGTTTGAAGAAAAAATGTATTTTTGATGTGTAAACATCTTACGCGGCGATATGAGGACAAATCTCGGCAAATGAGACGGAAATTCGCAAACCAATTCTACCGCCAGGGCGGTATTATATACAATTTTGCCATTTAAAATCGTTTTTAAACGGATTTTAGACGATAAAAAGCATATTATTATTTTAAATTAAACGAACTGTCAAAAGTATTATTCAGATGCCCAGACGTTTAAAACAATAGCCGCGTTCGTTTTTGTCATCTTTTTCCTCGATTTGCTCCAACATTTTGACAGGCACGTGACTTGGGTTTTCCTTTTAAATACACAGAACTCGTGACTGTCAAATTTTCAGAGCAAGTCGACGAAAAGATGACAAAAACGAACGCGGCTAATATTGTCATAAGTATGTAAAATTGATAAAAACGGAACGTGCTCCGGAATAGAAAACAGGTACAGAGACATCTTTTGGCTAGTGTAAGAAATAACGTACGAGTCTATCTAAGACGTACGGATATATTCTTTTGACGTCAGAAATTCTGACGTAACAGCGCAATAGCCTTGAATGGACTATACTGCTTCACTTCGATGATACCATCTTTTTATGAACCTTTTGGATACAGAATAGTTCCTACACCACGTTCAGGAAGAATACTGAATCGCACTAGCGCAGCTCCCGCATAAGTTTCGACTCTGTACTTAGTGCACGTATTTATTGCAATACACTACTTTCAAAACAAAAAGCATAACTAATCATTTTATTATTGCATTAGGTATATCATTTAGAAATTTGATAGAAATTGTAATTAATATTTAAATTTTTCTTTGTTATTTGTTTTAGGATATAATAGTGGTTCTTCAGATAGTGAATCTGACGACCATCATGAAACTGTACCACCTAAAGCTGTCTTTCCTGTGGCGCCGCCGCCGAAGCCTATTCCTGAAACATCACATAGTACATTATTTCCTATAACTAAACCCATAGATGTGAAAGATTTTATTGGTGCGGAGCCTGCGCCAACTGAAACTGAGATTATACCAGGGGCAGATAATACTGTTCCGAAAAATAATTTTGACAGTAAAGCATTTCAAAGGAAGCGACGAATAGGCATTTCTTTAGTGAATAATGCTAAGCGACCAAAAGAAGATGTAGATCTTCCAAGTACTGAATTTTCTGGATTCGGATTTAAGTCAGAAAATAATAAAAATACTGAATCCAAGTCTGATAAAGAAGATTCATCTAGTATATATCCAGGTTTTCAAAAAGGTGGAGTTATGTTTGTAAAGTCAGATGTTCTAAATCCCACACCTCTTATTGAAGAGAAACAGATGGAGAATATAGACTATCAAGAAAGCAGTATAAACAAAACAGAAACTGAAGATGACTATACAGTTCTTCGAGAAAAATTGCTGTTTTTAGGAGAGGGCAGAGAACCTGTTTTTCCTGTACAGGTTATGCTTATTCAAGCAGAGGTAAGACTTCTATATTGAATTAGATTTATTGCAATTAATTAATACGAAAGCGGGAAATGACTTCCTTAGAAGGCGTTTATGACTTTGTAATATGATATGTATAAAGAAAACTGCTAAAAAATCATTGAGAAAGCTGCTAATAAAACGAGAGCCATAAAATATTAACATATTACAATTAATGCACTATAAAAACATCAGTTCAAGGTTCATCCTGGGGCGTGGGGGGGGGGGGGGGAGGTTGAAAACGAATAGCTGGTAAGTTTGTAACAAAAAACAAGTTACAAATTAACCAATTGGATAAAGTTTTTTTAATATTTATTCTGTTCATTTGTGATGTTTTATTATATTGTGCTTTTATTTTTTTATTTTGTTTTTACTGGATCTAGTTTTAGCTAAATTTAATATGTAATGCCATGATTATGATCTATACATATTAATAAATAAATTTAATTGAACATTGAGATTGTTATCAAAATTTGGTCAAGTAGTTAGATCAATCTGAAGTTGAAGAGAATCTTGGAAAAATATGTTTGCAATAACTATATCAAGATTTTCAGTTCAAAAATAGGTTTTCAATATAGATTTTTTTAAAATGTCTTGAAATTCAATAATTCACCTAGTAGAACTATGAAACCCGCTAATAAATAAGGTGAGTTTTAGTTTGAAATTGTAAAACATGATTGTATGTACAAGTAAGCTAGAATAATAGGTATGGTTTTTAATAGAACGGTGTAAGCATAAAGTTTACTAATATTTATTTACTTGCTATTTTGATTATCTTTTTTAATTATGATACGCGAAGGTACTGTACTGCTTAAGGTTTTAACTTCCATTTATTCTTCGGTAGTGGCAAAGTCTTTCTCTCAAACAATCTCACTATCTAAAAATTGCTTTGCACATCTTCTTACCTGTTTTTAATGTTAAACTTGAGCTTTTAATAGCACTTTTGCAACTATAGATCAAATCCTGGCTTGTCTTATATTGGCAAGTTAGAGTTGTATTAGCTTTAACCGGTGCTTTTGATGTTATCTACTTGAGCGCACTACTTGCTAAAACATCATCGTTAAAACTCAACAAATGTTTCCAAAAATACAAGATACTATCAAAATAAATAACCTAAACACACATAAATGCCGTTTAACATAAGACGTCGGTCAAAAATTGTCACTGGGTAACGTATGCGCTGTGAGAGGGCCAGAAAACCAATCAACTCGTGTGTTTATGTTCTCAGATTTCAGTAATAGTTTAATATATTTTTTTTTGTCGATACCGAATTTACAGAATTATTTTAGTTCCTGCTGCAGTGCCAAAGTGCTTCAGACATGATCCGGTAGGGCTAAAAAAGTCTTAGTTTGAAGTAACTTGGCTGTGCTAAATAGAGTTTGATTGAAATATTCGTTTCGACTTTCGAAAGGCTCATTCTTCTGATATAAGTCAGTGTTAGTGAATTGCCAATTTTTATTACGACGACAATACAGAGGTTTTACTTAAGCACAGCAAGTTGCATTTTTCTCTCTCAGCTTCACTTTTTGCAACCTAGTGCCAACTGCTCATGTAAATCCATTAAAAACGTATTATTTTGTTCATCTCTGCTTTATTATCGTCAATTGTCTGACCTAAGTATAATATGGAGATTGAAGAATTGCAAAAAATATATGTCCCGCTTTGTGTTTTTTTTTTGTAATTTCCTTAACCTGGGCATTTTTCAAGCCCCGTAAGCATATTAACATTCTTTATAAATCTACGGCACTATGCTACATTAGCCGCTTCTGAATGGTCCCTTAGTTAGGCAAGCAGCAACCCATATTCACGGATTCTAAACGGTATAGCAATTGAGTAAAAATGCGGTGATGTGATTAGTGTTCTGAAGGTCAGGGGGTGTTTGACCGCGTTTTTTCAGTTTTAAAAGCACATACTTGGTGATATGATTTTAAGTGATGCAAACCACTATAGTACCTAATTAATTTTACTTTAAATTTTGATGGTTGGTTTACGTTAAGAATCTTATGTAGAATATTTCCCTCATATATAAAAAATCCCATTAGAGGAGTGAAATTATCGGAAAATTACAGCGAATATTTCCCTCATTATAAAAAATCCCATTAGAGGAGTGCAGTTCTCGGAAAATTATAGCGAATATTTCCGTCATGTATAAAAAATCCCATTAGAAGAGTGCAATTCTCGGAAAATTACAGCGATAATTGCACTGTAGAAATCGAAAGAGCTCAGCGATAATTGCATCGTACGTATCTATGGTAATTCCATTGTAAACTTGCGATGACAGCGATAATTCATAAATAACGTCAAAGCCAAGTGAATATATGTTATTAAAAATGTCTCATTTCGGATTAAAAAAATCATATTTTTGCGTCTCTTTACTTTGTTTCAGTTACATGTACGTATTTGTATTAAAAAAATAAAAATGTATTT
Organism: Pissodes strobi; assembly: GCA_016904865.1. Classification (NCBI taxonomy): domain Eukaryota; kingdom Metazoa; phylum Arthropoda; class Insecta; order Coleoptera; family Curculionidae; genus Pissodes; species Pissodes strobi. The sequence goes on from JAEQML010050745.1 coordinate 10,971, forward strand.
TTTTTAACCATGTCCTTATTCGGGAAATATTCCCCCGAATTACACTCGTGCATCAAAATAACCAGATAATTTTGCATTCAAGCGTGTTGTCTTAGAAAAACTGCATTCGGTCATTTTCATATTTTGGAGAAAGAGCCCGACACCGAAGGTGTCGGGCTCTTTCTCCAAAATATGAAAATGAACTCATGCAGTTTTTAGACAACACGCTGTCATGCAAAATTATCCGTAATTTTGATGCACTTGTGCAATTACTTCCGATAATTGCACTGTAGAAACCGAAAGAGCACGGCGATAATTGCATCGTACGTATCTATGGGAATTCCGTTGTAAACTTACGATAACAGCGACAATTTATAAATAACGTCAAAGTCAAGTGAATATATATTATTAAAAATTTCTCGTTTCGGATTAAAAAAATCGTATTTTTGCGCTTTGTTTACAGTTACATGTACAGTTGTGTGCATTAAAAAGTCGTACAGCAGTTATAGGCTATCGTAAATCAGGCTTAATTAAACTTCTTATGGACTTTGACAAGTAGTGTCAAAATTCAAACATTTTTTTCAGTAAACGTGCTTTTAACATTTTTCCAGTGCAATGCCTCAACTAGATAATTTAAAACGAGCTCAAATAGTTGTTTATTTACAAGATGGTATGCCTATAAGGGATATAGCCCATATTATAAATGTGAATAAGAAGACCGTGCAAAACATAAAGCACAAATGGGAGACCGAAGGTAATGTGAATAGAAAAAAGCCAACTGGGAGACCCAAAATAAGTACACAAGATAATGTACTCTTGCGGTATTTGGAGGACAATCCCTTTGAAGTAGCGGGAAATGCTATTCGACATACAGCATTTCCTGCATCAAGATCGACAGCGAGTCGCAGAATAAAAAAATTCGCATCTAAAAACTATGCTGCTGCCAAAAAGGTAATCCTGGGTAATGAACATAAACAGGCAAGAGTTATTTTTGCTTTACTTAAATAACATTTTACGCGAAAACTGGAATAGTGTAGTATTTACTGATGAAAAAGTTTTCCAGTCATGCTTTAAGGGACATATAAGAGTGTACAGGCCCAGAGGAACAAGGTTTAATGAAGAATTTGTTCATAATTCAGAAAAATCCGGTAGATTTTCGGTAAATGTTTGGGCTTGGTTAAGCTGTCGACGTTTGGGCGTGTGCTGGACTGTTAATGAAAGATTTAACGCTATTACCTACAGGGATATTTTGGAAAATATTATGTTACCAAGTGTTTCACAACATTTTCCCCTAAGCGGCCTAAGCGTAAATATTTTATTTAAAAGATTATTGTTGGCAATAAAAAAAATAAATGCCCAAACTAATTAGGTCTAACGTGGTCCTAAGCCCGAAAACTAAGTATATGGTGCTACAAGCCTACGCTACGCTTTTCGGAAACATTACAAGAGTTCCGAATGTATACGTGTACTACTTTTTAATGAAATCTGGAACATCATAGGCAAGTTTACACCATACAAACCTTATAGAACTTTTTTATGCACACAACTGTACGTTTTTGTATTAAAAAAAAAATGCATTTTTTAAACCATGTTACACTCGTGCATCCAAATAACCAGATAATTTTGCATTCGAGCGTTAGAAAAACTGCATTCCGTCATTTTCATATTTTGGAAAAAGAGCCGCCCGACACACTCATGTAGTTTTTAGACAACACGCTGTCATGCAGCATTATCGGTAATTTTGATGCACTTGTGCAATTACTTCCGATAATTGCACTGTAGAAACCGAAAGACCACGGCGATAATTACATCGCACTTATTTATGGTAATTCCATTGTAAACTTACGATGACAGCGACAATTTATAAATAAGGTCAAAGTAAAATCAAAATATTCTATTAAAAATGTCTCGTTTCGGATTAAAAAAAATCTTATTTTGCGTCTCTTTATTTTGTTTAGTTACATGTATGTTTTTGTATTAAAAAAGAGTAAAAATGTATTTTTTAAAACCATGTCCTTCCTTATTCGGGAAATATTCCTCAGAAATACACTCGTGCATCAAAATAACCAGATAATTTTGCATTCGAGCGTGTTGTCCATATTTTGGAAAAAGAGCCCTCCACCTTCGGTGTCGGGCTCTTTCTGTAAAATATGAAAATTAATTCATGCGGTTTTTAGACAACACGGTGTCATGCAAAATTATCGGTAATTTTGATGCACTTGTGCAATTACTTCTGGTAATCTGCATGCACCTCGTATGATTAAGAGGTACTTTTCTCTTTTTCGGTGGAGACCAATTAAAGCAACAATTGATCCGCCGAAATTGAGACAGGACTGTTAACTCTCCACGCATGGCCTTGCGCTCGCTCCGGGGCGCCACTAAACAACATTAACTTAAAAAAGGAAATAAACATAACCTTAAAAAAATAAAAAATACATATCTTTCCACCGACGGGAAACGAATCCGGTCACTGCACTGCCAGACCTGTTGAAATAAATTCAGTGGACCATAGACAAAGTGAAAGTGACTTTTGCTTTAACGCTTTAATCTTGAATCCACCAATCAGAGGACCGCATTTTTACTCCATTGCTATACCGTTTAGAATTCGTGAATATGCGCTGCTGGTTAGCCAATTGAGCGACCAATCGGATGCGGCTAATATAGCATAGTGCCCTAAGTCTGTGAATATGTCAGACAATTGACAATAATAAAACAAATCAATAAATCAATCAATATTTATTAATAACACTACAAAGAGTTACAAACACGCTGTATTTTAACGAATTTTTAAATTTTATGAACATAAATTATATATAATAACGTGAGTCTAAATTTATCCGTTTTCAACTTATTAACATTTGAAAGTTATAGGAAATGCATCCATGGACTATATTATTTACACACCGCTCGTCGAGTGCCATAGAATCTCCGTTTAGTGAATGTGCCACTGCCATAAAAAAAATTCTACCTATACTGTTCTTTCACAATCATCTACTGGACAAATATTTCGACTAGACATTTTACTCAGAAATCCACCAAAAACAAACTGCTATTTTTGAAATCTCACCCTATACGCCGGACCGTAAACAAATTTAAAATAAACTTAAAACACCGTGTACGCATCCAGCAACCAGTGTAGACTGGCACCAGTCTAACGGGGAGTGGCGGAGTGGAATTTATATTTTTAATTCTGTAAACTTTTTCATGGTTCTCTGCTCTTAAGAATACGCGCATAGCTTATTGACTATAAAGTCTTCTAGCCGTTGCCACTGTAGCCATCCTGACTAGCCTGTTCTCTGTTCCTGTGAGCAATTTCATGCAGGATTTTGCTGCGTATCCCCAAGCTGTTGAACCATGTGTCAGTTAAGACGACCACCAGCCTTAGACACCAGAATAACATCAAGGAGTCGATCGAAATAAGATGTATATATAATGCGCAGCAGCTAGAATTGGAAGTAGAAAACCTAGAGCTGCCATCCTGACCAGCTTGTTCTCTGTTCCTTTGAGCAATTTAATGCAGTATTTCGCTGCGTATCCCCAAGCCAGAGTACAAATAATATCGAGTAGATTCATTCACTTAGCAAAAATCGTTTGATGTTTTTGGATCAAACGCAAAAGCCGCAGCACGGTAAAAAAATTAGTTTTTACCCTACCTGCAGCAGCGTGCAGCCTGTGAGGGGAGATTCAAAAAGTATTAGCTGATGCAAAATTATTTCCTCGGTTATTATTTGATACACGATATTTCAAAGGGCTATTAAGGTAATTTAATACGTGATTCAAATGAATAAAACTATGTAATAAAGTTATACAAATTAGTAACGTATACTAAATTCAAAAACATTATAAATAAAGGTAAGACCAATTAAAATAATTTATTGGATAGTTTGTAACTTGATTCATCTATTAAAACATGTATAAAGCAGATGATTCAAAGTACCTGAGAAATATTGTGGGAATTTAAATATAAAAAGGACAAATTAAGCTAGTAAAGTAAATGTATAGCTTCTTAAAAGTCTAAACACTTCATTACTCGCGCTACGAGTATTTCTCTCACATTTTCTGCGAAATCGTCAGTTTTCGGAGGTGGCTTTGCGGACGGAGTTGTCCTCCACTACTCTAGCTGACTTATTTGGCGTCCTCTTTAACATAGCCAAGTACAATTAACCGGGTGCATTTCTCAAAGGATTGGCTGCATTTGTGAGAATTTCTCTCATCGCGCTAGTTCTGCCGTAGTACTTTTAACATTGAAAATGTGTCTGTTTTGCTGTTATGGGGCATCAAATTGCGAAAAAGTGCATGCTACATTTGCCACACATGATGTCATATGCGTGATGAACTACTAACCCAAACTAACCAAAAGTAATGAAAAGCACCAAAAAGAACTAAATGTATCGGAAGAGATTAAAGAAATTAAAGTAAGACTAACTAAAATTATCCGAACTTTTGCAGCTAACCAAAACTAACCAAATACATTAAAATTTGTAATAACGTATTGGATACGGTTCAAATTACTAAAATAAATTGGAACTAACTGAAACTAACCGAAAGTTGAGTGAACAACTAACCAAAAGCACCAAAAACGCCTAAACCGTATCTACTTACTATTAAAGTAAGTTAAAATTAACTTATATTAACCGAATTTTGGCGACTAACCAAAACTAACCGAAAACATTAAATTTGATTGTAACGTATCGGAGTCGGTTCAAGTGAATGAAATGAATTAAAACTAACTGAAATTAAAGAAATGTCTTTTTAATATTATAATATTTTTTAACATAATTATAAAAAAAAGGTGCCGATATGAAGACCTAAAAAATTACCCTCCACTTGTAGATAGGAAAATCTATTAATATATAACTAGCCATAACGTTGCGGTAGATAATAATTCTAACATGTTCCGAATTGTTTTAGCCCGTTCTTTCGCTTTTGCTTACTTTTAGTTAGTTTTGTTTAGCCGTTTAATTAACTTTCGGTTAGTCTCAGTTAGATCCTATTTATTTTAGTCATTTGAACCGACTCCGATACGTTTTAGTGCTTTTGGTTACTTTTGATTAGTTTTGGTTTGTCATTCAATCAGATTTCTCTTAGTTTTAGTTGGTTTTTATATATTTTAGAATTTGAACCGGTTCAAATACGTTACGAGTGTAATTAATTTTAATGTTTTCGGTTAATTTTAGCTAGTCGCCGAAATGCGGCTAATTTAAGTGAGTTTCAACTTACTTTCATATTTTTAATCTATTTTGATATATGGTTTCGCTTTTCTGGTTACTTTTGGTTAGGTTTGTTGTTCAATCAATTTTCGGTTAATTTCAGTTAGTTTAAATTTATTATAGTCATTTGAACCAGTTCCAATACGTTATTACCAATTTTACTGTTTTTGGTTAGTTAAGGTTAGTCGCCAAAATTCGGTTAATTTGGGTTAATTTTATCTTACTCTAATATTTTTTAATCTATTACGATACGTTTTAGTCGATTTCGGTGCTTTTAGTTTCTTTTGGCTAGTCATTCAATCAGCTTTCGGTTACTTTCAGTTAGCTCCCAATTTATTTTACTCATTTGAAGCGATTCCGATACATTATAACCAATTTAAATGTTTTTGGTAAAATTATGTCAGTCGCCAAAATTAGGTTAATTTGGGTTAGTTTCAACTAACTTTAATATTTTTAATCTGTTCCGATAGGATTAAGCCCTTAGTGCTTTTGGTTACTTTGGCCAGTTTTGATTAGTCGTGCAATCAACTTTTTGTTAATTACAGTTAGTTTCAATTTATATTAGTAATTTGAACCGATTCCGTACTTTATAATCAATTTTGATGTTTTTGGTTAGTCGCCTAAATTCGGTTACTTTGGGTTACTTTAATATTTTTAATATTTTATATTATATATATTTTTCATCTCTTCCGATACGTTTTAGCCCTTTTTGGTGCTTTTAGTTACTTTTGGTTAGTTTTCAATCAACTTTCGATTACTTTCAGTTAGTTCCAATTTATTTTAGTCATTTGAATCGGTTCCGATACTTTATAATCAAATTTAATGTTTTTGGTTAGTCGTTAAAATTCCGTTCGTTTTGGTTAGTTTTAACTTAATTTAATTTTCGTAACCTGTACCGGTACGTTTAAGCCTGTATTGGTTACTTTTGGCGAGTTTTGATTAGTCATTCAATCAACTTTCGGTGAGTTTCAGTTAGTTCCAATTTATTTTAGTCATTTTAATCGATTCCGATACCTTATAAATCAAATTTAAGTTTAAGTAAATAAACTAACACGTTCTCACACGCGTATGATGTCATGTGTCAAATGTAACATGCACTTTTTCACGATTTGAGGCCCTATACCTACTAGGATAATAGAAACATTTTCAATGTTAAAATAGAAGAGTTGCTTTAAAAACACAAAAGGTCATGTGAAAAATTCGCAATTATTAAAACATAAACGGATTTTTGCTCACGCTAGTGGTGACGGGCATTTTATTTTTGCCGTACTTGTTTTCTTCTCTCACTATTGTCTTTATCTATATTTAGGTAAATAACAAAATTTTAATAAAGACATTTGTTAAACCGATTATACGTGTAATTGAAAAACTGCATATTCAAAAATTATTATAAATCTTAACTGATAAGGTCTATGCGGCATCTAAAAAATGAAAATCCGTTACCCACTTTTGTAATACAATAATTATCCGGACAACAATATGTCGCCATAGTAGCGATCTTAATAATTATTTAATTCAACGCGACCCAACAGTACAGAATAGCAAGGCGTTTGCAAACTGACCGTAAATTCTCCCTCGTAGTGTAGCCACAACTGGCCGCGAACGAGATTGATCCGGATTCACTTCGAAGGTAAAAACTGTCGACGAAATTGGAAATTTGTCTCGACTGAACCTACCGTATATACTTATTTATACCGTGCCCAAGCTGTTGAAACATGTGTCAGTTGAGACGACCAACTGGCTTAGATACCTGAATAACATCAAGGATTCCATCGAAATAAGACGTATATATAATGCGCAGCAGCTAGAATTGAAAGTAGGAAACCTTGAAAATAGTATCATCCGGGCTTTCGTTAATAGTACTGCTATGGAAGACCTCTGCAATAGCCGATGACATGACGATCTCCAACGAGATTAAAGACATGATTCGAGCAAACAGGAGTCTAAGGCGTATACATGCAAGAACGCGCAGAGAAGAGGATAGAGCGACATTAAACCAACACAGCAACATCCTAAAAATCCAAAATCAATGCGCATAGAAATGAAACTTGGCAAAGAAGACTTAGAGCTAAACGTTGTGATCAATCAACCTGGCAAATGGAGAGAGCACTCCGCAATGCCAAAACTCCTATTCCGCTTAGGTGCGGGGCAGGAGGGTTGGTTTATACGGATGCGGAGAAGGTGGAACTATTCGCCGAAACTTTGCAAAGCCAAGACAGATTAAACGTACATCCTGGCGAGGATGACTAACCATACGAAGACGTTCAAGAAAGAGTCAGGCGCCTTGAGCAGAGACAGTCAGCCTAGATGTGATGTACCAACCTCACCAGGTGAGGTTGCAAACATCATAAAAAGGCTGAAGATTAAAAAAGAAGACAAGGTGCTGACAAAATCAGCAACGTGATGCTTAAGAAAGAAGCTTTCTAAAAAAGGATCATAGCCACGGCTAACTTGGCCACTTTCCTGGCAGGTGAAAGGTGGCTGAGGTGATCGTAATACCTAAATTACATAAGGATAGGACCTATCCGGAAAATTACAGACCCATCAGTCTCCTATCGGCTGTAAGCAAGGTGGCTGGGAGAGTGATCCTGAGAAGACTCAACGACGAATCCAACGAACTCGGCACAACCCTCGCGTCCAATACGGATTCAGGAAGGGACACTCAACGGAGTTACTACTTCTAAAAGTAGTAGAGAATATAACAGGCGGCTTCAACAACGGCCAAGCGACAGGGGCAATCTTTCTAGACGTAGAAATGGCCTTCGACAGAGTAAGGCATCAGGGGCTGTACTATAAGATGATAGTAGGGGGCTCTCTAACCGGATAATCAAGGTCATAAGGAGCTACCTAACAGACCGAAGAATTCATGTGGAAATTAAAGGCAAAACATCCAGACCTAGGACACTTGAGGAGTATGGTAAGGCTCAGCCCTTGGACCATCCCTGTACTCAATATTCAAACATGATATACCATCATTTGACGACGTGCTAATTTCATTGTATGCTGACATACAATTTGCCTACACTGACACAAGTAGGATAAGCGCTGTGCTACAGGAGGCAACAGACGATCTTGTAAACGGGATGATAAACTAGAAGATCAAGGTTAATGAGCGCAAACGCAGACCATAATCCTTCAGATGAGAAGAAAAGCTGCCGGACCGCACATACGCATAAATAACATCGACTTACCTTGGAACACGGAGGTCAAGTACCTTGGAGTGCACCTGGACCGTAGCTTGACATAGAAAAGGCACATCTAAGCGGCAAGAGATAAGACCAAGCGAGCAATGGCTATGCTAAATCCCATGATGGGAAGACATAGCCAAATGTCACTGGAGAACTAAGCTCACGATGATAAAGACGATAGCAGTTGGTCGTGTTTTTGGTTCGTAGGTTGGACCTTCCAAGTCTTAGATGAACATTCAGCATTATAGGGTTGTGATCTAATGCCACTTCTACTATGGTCTCTATCTCCGTGTCGTCTTGCACGTTCTTCAGAAGTGCTATGCCCTGGATGTTCGCAATGCCCCTACACCTTGGGAGGAATGGGGGCTGGTCCGGTCCTAGCAGGATAACATTTGTGTCTGCACAGCGCGGTGCTAATCTTCGACCGTTCCTGTTTAATCCTGCGCTATTTCATTGCTGATGTTTGCCGTTTAGGTCACCAATGATGACCGTGAGACTTGGTCTTGAGTTAGTGCTTCTATGTCTTCTTCATGAAGTAGATTTCGGGGCGGTAGACAAGCCGAAGTTGTCTTGATGTCTCCTTGTCTCGTGGAGACTTTTATGAAGACTCCATTTCGACTCCTATGTTGGTGTGGTCAATTTCATTGTCTACGACTAGTGCGACTCCTCCCCCGTTGGGGGATATGTCTTCTTGGTCTCCATCTGTGACTGAGAGTGCTTCCAAGCCCTTGATCCTTTTCAGGAGAGCTACGTTTTCCTCTTCCAGTTTTGTTTGTATTTCCATTGTTTTGTTTAGTTTTGTTGTCAGTTTGTGCTTTTCGAGCAGAGCTTGAACAGCTTCGCTGTTGCCTGAGGTGGAGCTCCCGGAGCAGTCACCATCCTCGCTGTCTTCTTCATTCTTCTTAGCCACCGCCACCGCCTTGTGCGCCCCTTTTGCAGAGGGGAGGGCTGGAAAGTAACTCACTTTTATTTTTAACACTTATCACTATTAGCATTCTTAAAGCTATTACTTAAGATACTGTCATTCATTTTAATAAATGTAATTGCACTTAAAATATTATTTTCGTTGGTACTTACCTATTTGGTTGTGCTGGACCTCTCCATTTCTAGGTAATCCGACACTGTATCGCTTCACTATCTATTGCGTAATCAATGCTCAGTAGATGCACCACTTGCTTCGGTAAGCAAGGGGTTACATATCTTCGTGAACTGCACTAGGCCTAATTACACGCCGCTCTGTAATTTTCCTAGAATCCTCGCCTCAAATCTCAGGTTTCACTGTATAGCGCCAATCACTAGATGTTCGCTTGTCGCCGGTGGACTAAAGATGGACCATTGCTGGGCCCTCCTCTGTGCATTCCTACGCAGTTGTAAAACTTCTGTAAGAGAACTCGCGGCAGTTGAAACTGTAGTGTCATCGGCTAAGAGGGTATATTTTGCTAAAGTTTTTGGGAAATCATTTATGTATATAAGAAAAAAAATGGTTCAAGGATGGAGCCTTGCGGGACTGCTACTGTGATTTTACTCATCGCCGAAGTCACACTATCCGCCATCTCCAGCTGTTGTTGTCTGTCCTGCATGCAGTGATATAAATGAAAGAAACATTAAGTTTTTAATGGTTTTACACAAACGGTTTGGCTTTGATTTCCATAGTGTGAAGCTAAATTAGAGAAATACAATAATTTACATAAATGCGATTATATCATAAGAGCAATAAGATCCTGATACTGAAAACTGCAAAAATGTCTGGAGTTAATAACTGAGTGATTCAGGTGGTGTGCTAAAAACTAAAATCCATGGAAGGTATGATGACAATCTGAGATGAACTATTTCTGGGCAGGTATTCATTTAAGCCTTTGAATAGTTACCGTCAGAATTACATATGGCCGAGTAGAGATACTTCAAACTAAGCCATTTTTAGGCCGTATTGGTTCATGTGTGAAGAAGCAGCACTTTATATCAAATTAAAAGTTGATATTTTCTGTAAAACATTTTATTAGTACTTTTTATTCTATTCTTTTAGACACTATTTATGGCAATGAAGGAAGGCGGCCTGAAACTATCATATCTGCATAAGTGGTTGAATGAGATGTGCTCTGAGCTTATCAAGTTAGAAAAAGAAGCAGCTCCTGAGGGGTGGCTTCTACAGTGGGATAGGTACGAACTCTATAATAGTTGGTTAATGCTATTCCTTTAATATGCAATACCCCTATGTCCTCATTCCTTAGGCCCTTATTACTCATTTAATGCTCATAATTCCTCATCTGTATATTTGGTGTACTTAAATGACTCTAGTGCAGTTTTACTTGAATGGACAATAACTGATGGAAAGAGGGGACCAGTGCGGCTGTGAAGGTGAGATTATTTTTATAGAAACATTTTGCTTAACTTCCATATTTGGCTTGGCAATATCAAGTTATTAGAGTCGGTAGATTGCAAAATTTGAATTTGGTATTGCATAGTTTAAATATTTCTGGGCAGGTATTTTCAAACTTGCAACCACGTTTTTTTTTTCAAATAAGAACAGGTGTTTAATGTATCGGGTGCCAACGAAAAGGGGATTCAAAACTTGACAAAAATGTTCTACCAAAATTGTTCTGAGCATTATATGTTTATATCTATTTTTAGATTTTAGCTTTTGAAAACTAAGACAGATTTGCTTTCAAAACAAAGCATTTTTTAATCGAATCAGTTGGAAATGGCGCAAGAGACAAATATTTACCACCAAAAGGTCATTAAATGTGAGTTGCATACATTATTTAATGATTGCTATTAAGGACACAAGTATTAGAATTCTGATACGAGCTGTAGGCGAGAGTCTTAATGCATGCGAGTGTCCTCATAGCCATTAAATGTCTTTCTTCTACGACCAGTCACAATAATGAAAAATAAGTACGTTAGCTTTCAAAATTTTCTATGTGAATAGTAAGTATGTACCATCGTGCCGAAAAAAACTTCCATGACAACAATGATAACCTATCCTCAATAGATTTTGCATACTCTTTATAGCCTAGGAGCTATTCAGCAACGAGAATTTTGTTGTCCCAGATTTTTTTCGGCGCGATGGTACTGTCAAAATTGATAAATTTTAAATGTCATAGTCATGGCAATCTGAATATTGCTGTGATGTTGCATTTTGATTGGTTATAAACTTTGGTTATTAATCTCATGAAAATCCGTATCTTAAGGCCTAATAAATCAATTAAAGTATAGGGATAGAAGAAAGTTAATTTTAGGGAAATGTCTTTAATTTTGAGTTATTATTTTGCTTTTTGTTTGAAAGTGATTTGAGCAGCCTGTCGTATGTGTAAAAATGTATTAGGCAATTTTAATGATTTACAGGGTGTCCCTTCGATGATATTACGGGGTATCTCACGTACGAGTAAAAATAGAGAGTTGGGGTTTTCGCAATACTGTGCTACTTTTTTTGTGAAAAGAACGCCAAAATTTTCATAGCCCGCTGCGTTTCTGAGATACAGGGCGAAATTGAAAATAATGCATTTTGGGACCCCCTCGTATCTCCATTATCTTTCAACATATCGCAAAACTAGAAACTTGATCTTATACAGTTTTTTAAGTAGAATTGAGTGGCGTAGTTATATTTTTGCTGTGAGCTGTCAATTTTAAGCTAAAAATCAAAGTTGTATCTTTTACGGAACACCCTGTATATTTTTCTTTCTCTTCATGGTAAATTTTATAAGCTTTACAAAAATATATAATACGTGATATGTATTTAAAATAATAAACCTAAAATTCATAACTTCACAAAATGTGTCCCTATGCGACACCCTTAGTGAGTATAGTATAAGCATTGTCTTATAAACAATGGCATAAGTATCAGTAGGCAGCAATCATTAGAACAATGGAATGATAATTTCCTATTGACACGAACAATTTTATTTTCTGTTTAATATTGTATTTTTTACGATGGCTGAAAATGAAATTTATCAATATTTTTAAAAATATGAAAAATATGACTTGCTAGTCTGCTTTATACAGAGCAATGAAAACTCCCGTGAAGCTTCTCAGCTTTATTGCAATAGGTTTGTTTGAATATATATTTACCTTTTGACTTATTTGTGTTTATTTTTTATTTAAATATTATTTTAATTTATAGATATCTAAAAAGAAGGTAACCTGGTCTTTTAATGTTTTCCAGAATATAGAAAAAATTGTTAGAACTATTAGGTTTATTATTTAAAATATATATCATGTAATATATTTTTCCAAAGCTTATAAAATATACAATCAAACAAAAGAAAAACATACAGGGTGTTCCGTAAAAGAAAATAAAAGTTTGATTTTAGCTTAAAATTGACAGCTCACGGCAAAAATCTGACCACGCCACTGTATTTTACGTAAAAAACTGTTAAGTGCAACTTTTTAGTTTTGCGATATGTTAAAGGATAACGGAGATACGAGGGGGTCTCAAAATGCATTTGTTTCAATTTCGCCCTGTATCTCAGAAACGAAGCGGGCTATGAAAATTTTGTTTATACCATCGTTCTTTTCACAAAAAAAGTAGCACTGTTTTGCCAAGACAACAACTCTCTATCTTTACTCGTAAGTGAGATACGCAATATCATCGAAAATGGGACACTCTGTACAGGGTTATCCAACGAGGACTAGACAAGGCGATTTTTTGACTTTCCCTGTACTTTTATAAAAAAAAACTGAAATAGCCATCTTATGTAATTTTCTCCCGCGAATTCAGATATGTTCAGCAAAAACAGTGCTAGGGGTCACTTTGATATATTTTTAAATGGGATGCCATATTTTGAATGAATGAAGAGTGAAGGCTGTGTGCATGTACGAAATGTACTAAATGAACACTTTTTGTATTCCATGCATAAAATTTAATCCAAAAGGACATCTAAACTAGCGTAACAGAGCGCTTTCGGCCGGAGCCATCATCAGTGGTACTTGTCAGTTGGAACAAAAGGACATATCCACGAAGAGGCACAAAACTACATCAAAACGACAAAGGTCACATCAAAATTTAAATAACACTACATTTTTTGACAGGTTCACATAATTAAGAGGATAGACTACCGACCTTTATTGATATTACGTTTTATTCCAAAACGAAAAAAGTTAGAATCACGAAATTTGGTGTGACTCGATTGACTAGAGGCATGGTGTTTAAAAATGTTATTAATTTTTTTATAACAAATTAATAACATTTTTAAACACCATGCCTTGTAGTAAATCGAATGTACAAGCCGCACACCAAATTTCGCGATTCTAACTTTTTTCGTTTTGGAATAAAACGTAATATCATTTTATAATAAAAGACCGGTAGTCTGTCTCCTCTTAAACAATTATCAAAAGAACAGACCGACGTGGGGAGCACGTTTTAATGGAACGACAAACATGTCAGACTGAGACATGTTTGTCGTTCCATTAAAACGTGGTCCCTACGTCGGTCTGTTCTTTTGTTAATTGTTTAATTATGTGAACCTTTCAAAAAATGATGGATTTTTAATTCAAAAACGCCTTTTTTCTTCAGTTTTAAATTCGGAAAATGTTCGTCTACCGTACGATTAATACCTGATAGATGGATACCCGTTTCACCTGTTCAACCTTTAACCTGCTTTAAAGCGGCCGTCAGTCAGACCAAATAATCAACTTTCAAATTTTTATTCTATGTTTTTCACGAATTAGTTACAAATAATGAAATATTCTTTAGAAGAACGACTAAGTGTAATAAATTTATATTACAAAACTGGAGAGAACTCGACCAACACAAAGAACATTTTTTGAGAGTGTCCAGAGACACATTTCAGTAGATACAATTCTCAGAATTAAGACCCTATTTGAAGAAAGCAAGACATTGATTGATAAGCCAAGAAAGATGAAAATACAGAATAGAAGGAATCGAGCCATTGCATTGTTCAATATTTTACTCTAAATCCGAGTTCTATTCGGCAAGCGGTACGAGAAGTAAGGTATGGTCCGGGACGCCGGAGAGTAAGCTATGGAACAGTTCACAGAACTTTAAAAAAATTTGGTCTAAAACCATATTGCATCCTTCCCGTTCAATACTTAACACAACATCAAAAAGAACTTGGATGGTGATTCAATGCTGATGAGAGAGCAAGACGAAGATTATAATTGATGTGTAAACATCTTATGTGATCAAATCTCGGCAAATGGGACGGAAATGTGTGGGCGGGGCGGAAGTGTGGGGACGGAAATGCGTAAACCGATTCTATCCGCTAGGGCGGTATTATATACAATTTTGCCATTTAAAATCGTTTTAAACAGATTTTAGATGTTAAAAAAAGCATATTTGAAATTAAACAAACCGTCAAAAGTATTATTTTTAATTATTATATTCGCAGTGTATTTGGATCCATAGCACAGCTTATTTTTAATGGACCGTTGAATTTAAAATGAATTTTCGCTTCAAAATCCACGACAAATTCGTCCGAAGCCACGGCTATCGTCCTAAAAAAGTCCGAATTTTCGGATTTTTATACAATTTTGCCAATTAAAATCGTTTTTAAACGGATTTTATACGATAAAAGAGCTTATTATTATTTTAAATTAAACGAACTCTCAGAAGTATTATTCAGATGTCCAGACGTTTAAAACAATATTGGGTCATAGCCGTCTTCTAAAATTTGCAAAATTTGGTTATTGGCTTTTCCAAATCAAAGAATGTCGGCCCAAGATGACTAGGTAAATAAGAAATAAGCTGTGTCCATATGTTGATGTTATTCCCGGTGGCATTAGATTTTCGTGTCGAATTTGTGCGGTGAATTAATCCACTCTGAAGCTGCCAGTACGTATTAAAGAATTCTAACTAATATTATAAATGCGAATGTGTTTGTTTTTATTCTATGGACAAGCTAAAACGTACAGGTAGCGGTCATAGCACGTGGAAAATACCAGTTCGCCCGATCAGTGAAGTTAGGCAACGTCGGGCGTGGCTAGTACTTGGATGGGTGACCGCCTGGGAACACAACGTGCTGTTATTTTTTACAACCGATGTCGTTATAGGATATGTTTACACATCAGTCTCGAGTACTAGCAGACTCGCTCAATATTTTTTATATAATGAAATTCTATGGACTGACGAAGCGTCATTTACAACATCGGGGGTATGCAATCGGAAAAATACAAGATACTGGGCAGCAGTTAACCCTAGATATTAAATGATAAAGTTTCAAGATAGGAGCTCACTTAATGTTTGGTGTGGGATGTTAGAAAATTGAATCATTGGACTACTATTTTATCGTGGCTCTTTAACAGGCCAAAGATACCTCCAGTATCTTCAAAACGATATCGAGGATTTCTTGGATTGCCATTGCAAGTCTACAAACAATATCATTTGGCAGCAGGATGGTGCTCCGCCTCATGCAGTTCGAGAAGTGGTAACATATTTAAATGAGCATTACAATCAGTGGATTGGCCGTAACGGAACAATTCGTTGGTCACCAAATAGCCCCGATATCACGTCAATGGATACATTTTTATGGGGTCATTTAAAAAATGTAGTTTAAACGACCGAACAGAAGTCTCGAGGATATTCAGCAGAAAATTACAAATGAAATTAATACTTAACCAGGACCAAAATATTGTAAGAGATCGTGTTTTGAAAATAATGGAGGACACATCGAACAATTATAATATTGAGATTAAAGTTATTAAGTTAGTTTATAGTTTTTCTAATATGTCATACTGTTTTTATACGTAAACAATAATAGATTTGCAAAAAACTACCATTATTTGTAACTAATTCGTGAAAAATATAGTATAGAACAGAGAGAAATTAATAACTAAAGTGAGAGAGCCAGATGTACGTTATTCTTTGCGGACCCTGTTACGGTGGCGCCACTGTGGGCATCTAAAACAAACTATGTGCCCACGGTCGATAAAGTAGGTATTTATACCCACATCACATGGTCGGTATTATAGTAGGTCACATTTAGACCATCCATGGAAAATATTTAAACTTTTTAAATTTATTGAGCAGGTGAAAATAAAACAAGACAATTTAAACCAAACGAACGATAATTTATTATTCTTTACATTTCAACAACAGGAATAAACTCTTACATCAAAAAGTACTGTAGATAGAAAAAACAACCTACTATAGGAACTTTAATTTATTAGTGAAACCACTAACAAGTAATATAAAAAATACATATTCTTTAAAGGCAAAAACAGTTAAACTCTTGCACACTTAATTTAAAAGTCAACTAAGTATATAGATAATAGTACATAAATAACTAGGCCAACCTTTGCCTTTGCTTGCCTAACTTAAACACGAAATACGAAAAAAAACAGCCAATGTTAACATGGGAACTATAATAATTTATAAGTTAAACCACTAACAAATAAATAATATAAAATAATACATAATATCTTTATATTTCCAAACATAAGAAAATTAAATTCTTAACAATTTTTATAATTTTAATATTTATACTCGAGGTACCCTTTTATTTCAAATACTCTCGTACCGTAACAATCCAGCAGCAGTTAATCCCAGAAGAAAATAATAATTATTATTACAAATAGGTACATTCATGGTTTTCATGCAACTTGGTCAATTTTTTTTTTGTTAGAAATAATAAACCATTATTTAAATGTGTATTAATCATACCTTAAGATAAATAAACTTATACCTTAAGATAAATAAACTTAGTCTTCCAATGCTAATGGGAATTCGGATAGCCGGCTTCCAATTTTTCGACCGATGCACGGCCACGGATACACCGATGACTCAGCAGATGGATGTCTTAACCACTTGAACGAAACTGCTTTACTTTTGCAGTACACCTTGTTCTTTATTTTTGGGTGAAATGCCTGGTTATTAACAAACACGAAACTCAAAAACTACACGCCAAACACAATATATAAATGAAAAAAATGACACGACGTTTCCCTGACCGCTTGCATTACATTGACGAATTGACGTTCTACTCTATTAATTCCAAATGCCACCGTTTCAAACGCCGTGCGCGTCTAAATTGCGCAGTAGCAAATAAACGCTATCTACAAAATGCCCTATTCAATAAGCCCTCTCATTTTAGTTATTAATTTTTCTCTGGTATAGAAATTTGAAAGTTTATTATTTGGTCTGACTGACGGCCGCTTTAAAGCAGGTTAAAGGTTGAACAGGTGAAACGGGTATCCATCTATCAGGTAATAATCGTACGGTAGACGAACATTTTCCGAATTTAAAACTGAAGAAAAAAGGCGATTTTGAATTAAAAATCCGTCATTTTTGATCAAAATTTATATGAGAAATCGGATAAGCACATTAAAAATAGGGCATCCCATTTAAAAATATATCAAAGTGACCCCTAGCACTTTTATTTGATGTTCAATTGTTTTTTGCTGAACATATGCTGGAGAAAATTACATAAGATGGCTATTTCAGTTTTTTTTACAAAAGTACAGGGAAAGTCAAAAAATCGCCTTGTCTAGTCCTCGTTGGATAACCCTGTACGTGATTTACCGAGGAGAAAAATCATATTTAGCATTTTCTAGGAAATTTTGTATGTACATACGTTGGCAGTCGATATGTAAAATACTTATGTGATAGATTATTAAAGTAAATACCTTGCCTTCTTATGATTATGATGAATTAAGTAGATTCTTGTAAAACCTTCCTACCATTATTTTATTTTATGTTAGCGAAATATAACCCATTCACAACGAAGTTGCAATTAGAACATTTTGAAACTTGGAACGTAGTAGGTTTTTAATTTTTATTTATTGCTCCAAAATGAAATACTTGCAGTTTCATATTATGTTAGATTAGATTAGGTTAGATTACAGGAAGTTCGTGAGAAGAAGCTTATCTGCCATTGCAATCTGTAAGATCTATTTTTACCTTCCCTGTAGAGCATGTAGCTCTAATTAGGCTCCGTAATATTGACAGCGGTTCTTCAGCGTAGCATGAAGCTTTTGGATTGATTGTTTCCATCTGTTTAAACCGCACTTTCACAATACCTTTGAGGTGGCACTGGAGTGTCGTCGTCTCTTTCTGATAGAACCTACATAGGCTTTATTTTCCAGCCTATCAGAATTAATTCGACAGTTACCATCATTCAAACACCCTTTGGTCAAATAGATCTACTTAAGTTTTGCTAAGGGTTTTTAATAAATTCCTTAGCCTGTCTCTAGCCTGTTGCTATCTCGCTTTTGATGGAACATAGGCCTAGCTACCCCAGAGTCATTGCCTTATATGGGTCTTTTCGATGCTAGGATCACTTTATTTTGACTACCTAACTCATTTAGTGTCTTTTAGAGCTACACCGGACTTTCTGCTATTGACATTAAATGCCTTTAATGCTGTCTGCCTCTCAGAGTAAATTACAAATGTTTTCTTCATGATCTTCCTTTTCTTAATTTCCTTAGTGCAGTGTTCTATGGGTTGTCGACTCAGCGCGAACACTGGCTAAGTTTCCCATGTATATTGGGATTCTTGTTCCCGTTCTTGGTTCGTACATTTGGTATTCGACTCTCTGTTGGTATTTCAGCTGTAGGTGTCTTCTCTTCTTGCTATTTTACTTCGAATTGCTTTACAAAACTATATGGCAGTGTTGTATAATCTGTAGTGCGGCCTCCTTATCAGTTTTTCATTTCCGACCCCATGGCTTCTGCTTATTGGTGCTCGACTTGCATCAATATGTGGGCTACCGACATGGCTTCTTGTATATAGTATGTAGATGTGGTCCCTAATATAGCTTCCAGGGTCGCTGTAGAAGTTGTTCTCATGGCTCCCATGATGCATTTGTACGCCAGCCTTTGCATGCGACCTAACAAGGCATTAATTTTTAAAGAATCAAAAAATGTATAAAATATACATGGATATATGGACATTAGGTCACAGTTATTACATAAATTAGAAATACCTATCAACAATTCCCTATTCAATTATATTTTAAAATTCAATTTTAAGTCTTATCTCTCAATTAAAATTTATACAGTTATTTTACAAGAAGGCATGCACTTTCCTACCTTAGTTTGTGATAATTTGTCGATTGTCATCAAGTTTGGTTTTAACTGGAATTTGAAATGTTTCGTCGGGAATTATATCAAGTTTGTTTAACATTTTGAGCAGTTTACCTAGAAGCTATCTCAATTAAAAACAGAAATCTGCTTACCGTCAACAAAATACATACATCAGTTCGATGATTATAAAATAATGTTTGTATTTTCTTGGTAAAACGGAGGTAAACTTCTAAAAAATTAAAAAAAAACTTGTGAGGTCGTATACATTTGACAAAACTTATGACGAAGAACTACAATTTAGCCCATAATGCTTGGTATTATACAAAAGAATATTTTTATGTCTGTAATTAATGCTCTACAAAGAATGAGAATGTAAGTAAACGTCGCAAATGCTCTAGTTTTGAAACATTGTAATTTGTTTGTGGATTTAGGCCATCAAATATGTTATTAGAAATAACCAGTCGGTTGCATTTTAAATATTAGAACTAAATATGGAAGTTTCAATTTTATATATTTTAATCTTAGACTTATATATCGATTCAAATAAATATCTAATTTTCAGTTGGTCTTCTCATATCATTTGATAAACCCCAGAGTAGAAGCACTTCTTGCAGAGGTGCCCGGCATTAGCTAATTTTTTTTAGGCGTGAAGTATTATCTAGTAGTGAAATGTTCTAAAAATAAGTATTTACTGAAACATATCAGGCATTAACAGTAAACAGTTATTACTAGGAATTAATACACTGTGTTGTGTAGAAACGTCACACATACATTTTTAATTTTCTCTTACACTGCAATCGATTAGAGTTGAGGAGTTGACACAAAGTAAGACTCACCTTTTTGTAGCTGATGCTCCTAATATACTGCTTTTACAGATTTAGATATAAATTCCTCAAAAATGTATGTTAAATTTTGAACAAAATACGAAATATAGTTTCCCTATACTTTGTTTTCTAAAAATAACGTTTTTAGCAATGAGTAAGTTTTTATACTGTTTATTAAATTTGGTAGGTTATTTTCAGATTTTATTATTTTATGAAAATTAATATTTGATGTTGCATCCATTTACAGTGCCTTCTCATTAAAATGTATACAACTAAATATCTTCGTTCTTTATTGGATTTGTTTTATTTGTGGCAAGAAGTTGTGCCTCTGTTTCATGTAAAATAAATATATATTATGTACTTTGTTACGGCGGTTTAATAAAAATGTTGGCAGATAAACACATTCATTTGTTGCAAAATACAAATGAAATTCTTATTCTGCATTGCCAATAGCCCTTTCGGATCAAATTTTAAAACAAGTTAAAATATTAATATGGCAATGACTTTCCCCATTTTTCTCAATCCAATCAATTAAAACATACTGATATCGACTTCGGGGGTGATTGTTGCGAACTAATCATTAAAATCCTGTTATCTAACAATATCCGTCGCAATAAGCCTACCTATATTTGTTTTACGTGCTTTATGATTTTGACATTTTTAAAGTTGTGTTTTGAAGTAATATTTATACAGGGTTTTTCAAACTCGTTTCTGGAGATCGAGAAAAGATGCTTCTTTGCAAATTTGGTTGTGGTTAAAGTGAACTGTGATCTATCGTTTAAAATGATCTTTAGGATTGCCATGTTGTGAGACTTACCGCATCTGATATCAACTTTTTTTTTAATGGAACACCCTATATATTTTGTACGTTTTTGAATTCCACGTAAAATTCTAAGCCTAATTGATGAATAATACCATATCATAAAGTTATTAGTCTAGGAGTTAGAAACAAATGAAAGCCGATCATTCGGAAGATTTGCACCTTAGGAAGTACCAAGGTTAGTACCAAAATAGTACCACTGATACCATCTAGTACCATTAGATTAGGTTAGTTTAGGGGCTTATGGGTTATTAGCCTTGGCACATTATCCTTTTCAGGTCTATTATACCTGCCCTCAAAAAGCCATTTAGAGTTCTTCATCGAACCCCGTCTTCTTTATGAGATGCCACAGGTTAGTTTTTAGGTCCTCCATATCTTTGGGAGCTCTTGGCTTTCCTTCTCCCAGCATAAGGAACCTTAGTATTGACAAACCCTCGCAGTGTCAGAGTATGTGTACTGCCGTTTCCTCTTTTCCTGATATAACCTGCATGGCGGTTCTTCTGCTAGTTCAATCGTGCTCATATGTTTGTTTTCTTAGCAGTTATTCTAGTTGTACTTCTTTTCTGACTTAGACGGTTAGATGAGTAGCATATGCTAGATCTCGCCGTCTTTACATAATTTTTGTAATTATATTGTTTGAAATATTAATAAAAGGCATATGTATTTATTTATTATTTATTTATAGTTTGTGAATTTTGGTATTGGTTTTTCGATATACTTCTTAGCCTGTCTTAATTCTGGTAAGTTGTTCCACCATTCTTGAGATTTCGTTTGCATCCATAATTTGATGCTAGCTTTTTGTATAGGTTTTGCTATACCGCAGAAGGATTCTGGCCCATTCAGAGCCATTTTGGCTCCTTCCCGGGCTAATCAATCAGCCTCTTCGTTATCTTTGTACCCTGTATGTGCTGGTACCCAGGCTATGGTGAGTCCGCCCAGCTTTTTTTAGGACTTCGCAAGCCAGTTTTAAGTTAACTTGCATTGAACTCACTGCTTTAATTGTCGCTGGGCTGTCAGAGTAGGTTGCAATAGTTTTACCTGCCTTATTAACTAATTTGCACAGTGATGTGATGCGATAACTTCCGCTTTGAATATCGTCTCATATTTGCAAAAGTTGAGTGAGATTCTTATCTTTGGTATGGCTCCGTATATACCGGCACCTGAACATTAATCAATTTTTGATCCGTCTTTGTGGACAGCTATGTCGTCATTAATGGGAGATTCTTCCTTCCATGCATCTTTGCCCATTAAACTTATCTTGAAAGTTTTATCAAAGCTATATTTGGAAAGTATGCCATCTGTCTTTCCAATTCTTTATATAGCTTGTTGTAGTCTTTCCCGTTCATTCTGCTTATGGGTACTTGCCCTCTGCAGCAGGACCTCTAATGCGGCCGTTGGAGTGGTCCTCATGGCACGAGTGACACTGAACAGATGCACCACTCCAGCCTGCTGTGTCTTTGGCCACCAAACCACCGACCTATATGCTATCATGGCCCTAATGACTGGCATAAAGCCATGTGGTAATTTTTGGTTGCAGTCCCCAATTTTTCCCGCACATCCTTCGGCACAGATTGAAGGCTGCAATGCTTTTTGTGTGATCTTTTGTAGGTGTTGATCCCATGTTAACTTATGGACAAAGATGACTCCTACGTATTTTGCTTCTTGTGCATATGGAATCTCTACCTTATTGAATACTGGTGCCCTGAGACCTCCCAGCTTTTTATTTCGGTCAATGAATAAAGAAGAGAAAGGAAGGAGCAAAATACATATGGACATGACCGGAATGGTTCTTGTATATGACGACCCAGATTACCAGTGGCGTATCCTAAAACGGTTGCGCCACAAAAAAAAATAAATACCTATACTAACTATGTATTTATATAGTGTTGTTGTTTATTACTTACTGGTACAGTGATCTCAAAAAAATTATAAATTATAAATGTTGCCCATATGTATATTAAAATCCGACGTGTGTTTTTTGCGGATCATATAAGTGTTTTAACTTCATGCTAGATACTTTAGATATATTCGAAATATAAAAATAAAATTTCTTAGGATAAATTTCAGATGTGTAAACTTCCTTTTATTAGATAAATACCTATGTAAAGAAATCTTGGGTATATACCAAGAAAAAGTGATGTGTGAAAAAATTTAGTTTTTGCTATAATATGCTCTTAACCATTATTTTTTTTGGAAAAATATACCTGTTTTCCAGGTTAATAGGTAAAGTGAAGTTTTAAAAAAATAAACATCAAGTGACAATTATTGTAAATTACATGAATGGTTACATATTGTATCACATGAATGGTTACGAGGTATGTAAAAAGCAGCATTTTAGATCATTTGCGAAACATAAAAATTTAGACAGTTTGAGACATTCGGCAATATCGTTGATAAATATTTTAAACAATAAGATACCCAGATCGGATCCCTGTAGGACTTCAGAGTGATTAAGAAAATGTTTAGATGTGAAATTATTTATATTGACAACTTGATACCTATCTGTGAGGTAGCTCGCTACCCACTCATACAAGCTTCCCCGAAGACCAGCTGTTCTTAGCTTCCCAAGCAATACCCCATGATTTACCCTGTCGAACGTCTTATAGAAGACAGTGTAGATAGGGTTAACCTCCCCAACCCCATCCACGACTCCCGACAGGTGATCAACAAAAGTAATTCAATTTAATTCTGTGGATCTCTTGTTAAAAAAACCAAACTGCTCCATGATTGTTAAACTCATTATAGAACTTAAGTAACCAGCAACTATTTTTTCAAAAAGTTTGGGAATGATACTAAGGTTACATATGGGTCTATATCCGCCTTATTTCAAGTTTTAAAAATAGGTTTATGGTAGCATAATTTCCAGAAATCTGGAAATATACCCGAGGAAAATGATTTATTAAAAATAATAAAAAGTGGACGGGAGATAACAAAACTACAAAATTTAAGACCACAGGCGGAAGGCCATCTGCTCCATGGCCCTTATTTATGTCAATTTTAGTGGAAATTGTAATATTATTGTAGATATTGCGTTAGTTTATATATTGTTTAATTAGATATTTCGTGGTAAAAGTGTGTATTTTGGAGTAAAGAAGCAACGTAAACATGGTTAGTTGTGCAGCTTGTGGCCTTTCTAAAACTCCAACAAATTCAGAACTTGGAATAACATTTCATCGTAAGTAGGTACTTTACCCCGTATTTTTCCATTTTTTACCATTTAATAAAGCAAAATTATAAGTTTTTTAATTGTTAACAAATAGGTGACAGATCTAATCATGGGCGTACCCGTAAAAAATATTGGACAGTGCTATTACTTTTCTTTTATACTTTACATGTTAAAGTTTATTCTGCCAATAAAATGCTAAAATTGGTTATTTGAATATGTTTGGGCAATTGAAATGCAAAAATAAGCAAAACATGGTTAGATAATAGTGGGTTAGTTTTGAAGTGTGCTTCTTATTAAAAAAGTAGGTATTTATTAGAAAACGGGTTTTCGCTATTATAAGAAATTTTTGAAAAATTTCTTTTTAGCGTGTTTATATAGGTGAAATGTAACAATAATTCGCCACGGCAGCTTAATAATTTTTTTTCCATAATTTGTTCTTAACAAATATTGGCAGCAGCGCGGTGTTCTAATTTTTCACATCACGCATGGCCCTCCGCTCGCTTCGTTCGCTCCGGGGGCGCAACCAATCAAAACTAACCCAAACTAACTCAAGGCATGCCCAAAATTAAGAAAAAAACAACTTTGGAAAAATATATGAATTTGCACGTGAAGACTCAAAATTGGTGTACATAGACACGTGCTAATTCGTATATTTTTCCTTGGGTTAGTTTTGGTTGGTTGCGCCCCCGTAGCCAGCGAAGCGAGCTACGGGGGCCATGCGTCAAGTGAAGTATTAGAAAGATAACACTGCGCTGCTACCAAGATTTATTATTAACAAAATATAGAAAGAATTTTATTAAGCTGCCGTGGCGGATTATTGTTACATTTCTTATATATAAACACACTAAACAGGAATTTTTCAAAAATCTCTTATAACAGCGAAAAACCGTTTTCTAAATAATTACCTACCTACCTATTTTTTTTTAAAAGAAGCACACTTCAAAACTAACCCACTATTATCTAACCATACTTGGTTATTTTTGCATTTCAAATGCCCAAATATATTCAAATAACTAATTTTAGCGTTTTATTGGCAGTATAAACTTTAACATGTTAAGTATAAAAGAAAAGTATTAGGCACTTTTAGCACTGTCCAATATTCTTGCCAAAATTGATTTTTAATGCTATATTTTTTACGGGTACGCCCATGATCTGTCATATATGTTAACAATTAGACAATTTATAATTTTGCTTTATTAAATAGTAAAAACAGAAAAATAAGGGAAAAAGTACCTACTTTAGTCCAAAATACACACTTTTACCACTAAATATATAATTAAACACTATATGAACTAACGCAATATCTACAATAATATTACTAAACAAATAAACGATGTTTCAGGACTTCGTCACACGTATTAAGTGTCAAACGGCGCACAAGCTCCTTCCTTTCTCTTCTTTATTCATTGATTTCGGTACATTTTTATTATGGTGGTTTTATGAGGGTTCACTGTCAGTCTTACAAAACCTAAACTCCTATTTGATATTTATAGATAGTTTTGTGCGCTCCATGAGCGTGCCTGCGAATCTGCTTTTTACAATAATCTCAAGGTCGTCGGCGTATCTTAAGCAATAGAAACCTTTGGATTTAGCCTTCTTACCATCAATTCATCCATTAGGATTGCCCATAGCAAGGACGATGTTCTATTTTCTTTAGCTGTCAATGTTGAATCGCCAAATGTTGATATAATACCCCGGTTTTTTATGTTGGCATTTATCCACTGGCACGAAAGTAGTGATACTCCTTTTCTTGCTAGAGCATTAGTTGCAGATTTTGTAGATGAATTATTTAAAGCACCCTATGTGTCTTTTGAGCAGCTTGTTGAGGTCATCCAGTGCTAAGTCAGTAGACTTGCCTGGCTGACACACGTACCTCCTGCCTCATCCCTTGTGTATCAGTATATCAGCCTTTTCAGCTTTTTAAACAGGAAACACAAATTGGGCGGTATGATTTAGGCGTCTTGTCACCTATCTTAGGGAGGTAGATGACTTCCCCCTTCTGCCATACTATGGGTATGTGTCGTAGTGCTATATAAGCCTGAAATATATGACATGTGTGGAATTATTGCTTTCTGTCTCTTTTAGGGCAAGATGGGATATATTCCATCTTCTCCAGGGTATTTGTACGGTTTGAATTTGCCTCGATATTACCGTAGCTAGCCTCCATTCCAAAGCAGTTTGCTTGCTTTCTATACTGTTTTCTACTACCGGTTCGTTTAGAATTACTGAGGCCGGAAAGTGTGCTTCAGTGAGCAGCATCAAACTTTCCGCGAACGTTGTTGTATAGGTGTTGCCCTTATTTTTCAAGAAACCTACTTGTGCTTTATTTAGCTAGCATTCTGTGGATTCTGGAGCATGTTGGGGGTTTCAGTAACTTCCTCACAGAACTTCCACAATTGCCTTTTAGATTTTCTTATTTCCTTATTGTACTGCGTGAGTTTAAATTTGTATGTAGTCCAATCTTGGTCGAGTTCTGCTTTGTTAAATAGCCTTCGCACCTCTCGAAGGGCTTCCAGGTGCTTCCTCCACCAGATATCGTTTTTCCAACTTTGAACCGTTTTCTCTCTGTACCTATTCAAATTGTCCAAAACCTCGATTGTTTCTGTCTCCTAAACTAATAGCTTTAAAATGTACAAATGAACCGGGTGAAATACGAAAGGGATATCAGGTACGGGTAGATCTGGCAACACCGCGATCGTAAATTAATTTTAAATGATAAACCACAGTCTACTTTTGACCAACATTTCAAAGAAGTATTTTATTCTAATCTCCAGATATGTCTACTAGTCCATCGAGTTTGCCCTGTATGGGTGCTAATTGTCCAACATAATAAATATATTTAATTTAATTCAGAATAGTTGTTGGTCCAATCCAGAATATGTCGGTGGCTATACGCCCCGGTAACTCGAAATCAACGTAACGTTCTGAGCGCTAAATTACATGTCACAGTCAACCTCACAACAGTTCAAGTAAGTTCAGAACGTCACTTGATTTGCACGTAATGCCCTTATTAACACTACACAGATATAAGATACATTTTGTGATCTGGTCGTTGATCATTCCTTTCAATATTAAAATTTCGCTTCGAGGACGAATGATTACAGTGTCTAGTGGACTTTGGACTGTTTGGAGAGTGTGAGGATACTTACAAAACCATAATTGCAACCATTTCTATCCAGGATAAATCGTCAACATATAAAAAATTAGTATTACCATATGATTTGATTCTACTTATTATGTTATAAATAACTTAAAGGTTTGTAAAATGTTTTATTCTATATGTAATCGTGATGATAACGTATTTTTAATTGTGATTTGATGTTTTAAGCACTTTTTATTTCTTTAGGTCAAGATGCTGACTGGAAACTTAAGAGATGCCTACGACATTTACAGCAGAATGGAAGGAAATTAATATGCATTTTTATTCAGTAAAGCTTGTTCTATATTTACCAATAAATTATCTATTAGTATGATACGCTGCAAACAGGTAGAGTATAGGAACGAAAATAAAAAAATCTTCGTTGAGCGCTTCAGATAGCAATGTATGAATAACTTATACTGTCCAGATTAGGTTAACGCATGTTCCGGTCTCAACTTTGAAATACAAACCTTCAGGAATATTGACAAAATGCAACTAAGGTGCTATTACTCTAAATAAATTTGATTGTGCAGTGTGGATTGGATACATTGAATTTTGGTTGTACACGAGTAAAGCTAGAGAGTTCCGTTTTTCGCAACACTGTGCTACTTTTTGGTGAAAAGATTGATGGTATAAACTAAATTTTCATAGCCCGCTTCGTTTCTGAGGTACAGGGCGAAATTGAAAATATTGCATTTTATCCTTTAACATATCGTAAAGCTACAAAATTGCTCTTATACAGTTTTTTACTTAGAATCCAGTGGCGTGGTCAGATTTTTGCTGTGAGCTGTCAATTTTTAGCTATAAATCAAACTTGTATTTTTTTTTAATGGAACATCTTGCATATTTTTCTTTCGTTTGAATGGAAATTTTATAAGCTTTTTAAAAATATATAATACATGATATGTATTTTAAATAATAATCCTAAAATTCATAATTTCTCAAAATTTGTCTCTATATGACACTCTTGATGAGTATAGTATAAGCATTGCATTTTAAACAACGGTATAAGTATTAGTAGGCAGAGATTATTAGAACAATGGAATGGTCATTTCTTATTGGCAAGACCTGCCAGTGGCAAAATTTATATTTTCTGTGTAATATTGTATTTTTTACGATGGCTGAATATAAAAATTATCAATATTTTAAAAGTGTGACATGTTAGTCTGCTTTATACAGGGCAATGAAAACTTCCGTGAAGCTTCTCAGATAGATAAGATAGAGATAAGATAATCTTTATTAGTTCTTAATAAGAAAATACCCTTAAGGTGTAGAACAGTACAATACATAAATAATAAAGTAGTTACAAAGATAAAATAAAATACACTTAAATACAATAAACATATTAATCATATTAATATTGGAAAACAGTAAAATTACATAATTATATACATTTTAAATGGTACAGAAATGGGAGTCATTATAGAATTCTCCAATGTCATAGTAAGCTTTTTTTTTTATTAAAATGGTATACAGCAGGTTTTCAATTTTCTAACTGGATTATTTCTGACTGAGATTGGTATTTTATTGTAAATTTTTATTATTGAGTATTTAATATTTTTTAGTAGGTATGTATAATCAATTCTCACTAATTAGATCAGATTTATTTCTGTTGTGGTGACTATGTTGTCTATCACAGTTTCCAATGAGGTTTCTATTATTACTGATAAATATCACAGATTCACAAATATAAATGCATGGTAAAGTAAGTATTTTGTTGGCAATAAATAATTTTTATAGGATTCATGATTTTGTAGTTGATAGATGTTTCTTATGCATCTTTTCTGTAGTATAAAGATACGGAATATATCTGGGGAATTGGCCCAACAGACAATCCCATATCTTATTCTTAATTGATAGGCAATTAAGGCTGAACTGGTATTTATTATGCTGGAAATCACTTTAACGCATAGCAGTAGCGTGCTAGGCAGCTTGCAAGTATATCACCATGACATCTCCAATCCAACCGAGAATCAATATCAATCCCCAGAAATTTCACACGGCTGACAGTAGTAATCTGTTTGTTTCCATTTGCAATTATTAACTCATTAGTTAGTATGCTATAGTCAAATTTTATTAACTGGGATTTATTTGTGTTAAGTAAGAGATTATTTGCAGCAAACCAGCCTTCTAACGTTTCCAGCGTAGAGAAAATATTTTTATCAGGATTTACTGTTGGGTGGTTACTAAAAATTAGTGACGTATCATCGGCAAACTGAACTATATTCTCGTCAATCGCGCTAGAAAGGTTGTTGGTGTGGATAAGATACACTTCAATAAGTTTGTTTGAATATTTATTTACCTTCTGACTTATTTGGGTATATTTTTTATTTAAGTATCATTTTAATTTATAGATATCCCGAAATAAGGCAACCTGATACTTTAATGTTTTCCGGAATAAAGAAAAAATTGGTAGAACAAGGAACGTTGACTCCGTCCTTACCGCGATTTTCCTTATTATACGTTTTTGGTAGGGGCCGGATAAACGTTCTATGTTCTACCAATTTTCTCTTTATTCCGGAAAACATTAAAAGACCAGGTTGCCTTCTTTCGGGATATCTATAAATTAAAATAATATTTAAATAAAAAATAAACCCAAATAAGTCAAGAGGTAAATAAATATTCAAACAAACGTATTGAAATATAGGTGAGAAGCTTCACGGGAGTTTTCATTGCTCTGTATGAAGCAAACTAACATGACATATTTTTCGAAATATTGATAATTTTCATTTTTAGCCATCGTAAAAAATACAATATTACACAGAAAATATAAATTTTATAAGTGACAGGTCTTGCCAATAGAAAATGATCATTTCATTGCTCTAATAATCTCTGCCTACTAATACCTACACCGTTGTTTAAAAGAAAATTTTATACTATACTCATCAAGAGTGTCGTATAGAGATACATTTTGTGAAATTATGAATTTTAGGCTTATTATTTAAAATTAATTTCATGTATTATATATTTTTGTAAAGCTCATACGATTTCCACTCAAACGAAAGAAAAATATACCATTAAAAAAAAATAAAAGTTTGATTTATAGCTAAAAATTGACCGCTCACCGCAAAAATCTGACTACGCCACTAGATACTACGTAAAAAAGCGTATAAGAGCAAGTTTTTAGTTTTGCGATATGTTGAAGGATAATGGAGATACGAGGGGTCCCAAAATGAATTATTTTCAATTTCGCCCTGTATATCATAAACGAAGCGGGCTATGAAAATCTTTGTTTATACCATCGCTCTTTTAATAAAAAAGTAGCAAAAAACCGTAACTCTCTTGCTTTACTCGTAAGTGAGATACCCCGTAATATCGTCGAAAATGGGACACCCGTACCAGTTTCAGCGAATTTCAGCTGAACCTGGATTGGTCGTTAATCTTCTCATATAAAATAAATTTGTGACAAATTGGCACATCTAATTTGCATATGGAAAGACCCAAACATCAGTCGAAGTCCGTTTAAATATAGTTCAAGTCGAACACAGTTCACGTTAGTTTTATACAACCAGGGTTGAAAATTCAACAACAACAAGATTAGTTATAACCACAAATACTGTTTATGCTTACATCTAGATATTGATACCACTGTATAGAGAAAAACAGAGTTATTTTTTGGTCCAAAGCCCTAAAAGGTCTTTGTAGGGAGTATTTTTTTATAATTATTTATAAAAAAATCATTTGCATTAGCCCTTATGGCCGAAAATAATTTTAAACGTAAATATCTCGGTTTCAGCCGGGCAAAACTTTTATTAACAAGTGGTCTTTTTTAAATATAACATTCATTTGACAAAAAAGGAAGGCCTAAATGAGAAAATACTATTCTGTATAAAAGAATCGCCTATGTCTTGACCAGGTAATAGAGCAAATCCCATATTTTTTGCTTGTAAACTAGCAATGATATAACAATAAATAATGAGAGACGTCATGGGTTTAACCGCGCCGCCCCGTAATTATTCAGACCGCCAGGTGCATCTACTATTAGTCTATCTTTCTCTTCGCCTTAACGTTTAGCATGCTTTGTTTGTCCCTGCGTGTCGGCAGATGGAATTTATATAATATATTATTATAGACCTCTTAAGATTTGTTTTATTTTATTTGTATTATAAATCTAGGTGTCAATTTGCAATCTGCCATATTGTGTATCTGTTTTTACTAAAGAATTAATAAGTTTATGTGTTACATATAAAGTACCTATCTAGTAAATTTGGAAGAAATATAGAAATTTTTTGCGGTTTTATTATATATACATACATCTGTTTCAGGTGAAAATATCTGGGTAAGTTGTAAGTTTTTGTTTAAAATTTTAATTACGGAAGAATCAGAGAGCAAAAATAGGGATGATGATAAATGTCGCCAAGGCAATATGCTTGTTGATGCAACAAACAGGGTGCCTGGAAATTAGAGGTCAATGTTTTAATTGCATATTTCATGTTTTACAGTAAGGCCGAGGGAAATTTCATTCAAATATACTATGTTCCAAGTTATTTTATCCGGAGTAGGCCATGACTGATACTTCTTTATATTGTTGGATACTGTTATCAACAATCCAGTCATAGCCTACTCAGAATAAAATAAACTTGGAACAAAGAATATTGATTTGTCATGTATACTTACGACCCTAAGCAATGACTTTTTTATAATTTGTTTTTTTGAAGGTTACCTATTTATTTATACAATATTGCATATATTTTTTTTAACAGAAATCAAATTAGAATGGGCAGGACAACGGATTCAAGTTCAGAAAGCGAAATTGAGCCTCTTGCCTCTTTTATGTTCGAAACAGACCGAATTGTGTCATATGCAAAGATAATAAAGGCAAGTTAATTAGGGCGACAGCAAGAACTTTTTCTACTTTTCTTGTGGCAAACAAGATTCGATATAGTATTAATATTATTAATGAAACAATACAAAAAGTCATTTCAGATAATAAAATTAGTAGTAAATACGACGAAGTAATTTGGCAAAAGCTATGCTATATACTTAAAGAATATCATATAAGTACTTTTTCTCTTCGCTTCAATATTTCTTTTACATGAATAAGTAATATAGCATAGCTTGAGCCAAATTACTTCGTCGTATTTATTACTAATTTTAGCATCTGAAATGACTTTTTGTATTGTTTCATTAATAATATCAATACTATATCGAATCTTGTTTGTCACAAGACAAGTAGAAAAAGTTCTTTCTGTCGCCCTAATTAACTTGCTTTTATTATCATTGAATATAATGCACTTCGGTCTATTTCGAACATAATAGAGGCAAGTGGCTCAATTTCGCTTTCTTAACTTCAATCCGTTGTGCTGTTCATTCTAATTTGATTTCTGTTACAAAAATATGCAATATTGTATAAATAAATAGGTACCCTTAAAAAAAAAACAAATTATAAAAAAGTCATTGCTTAGTTCCGTAAGTATACATGTCAAATTAATATTCTTTGTTCCAAGTTTATTTTATTCTGAGTAGGCTATGACTGGATTGTTGATAACAATACCCAACAATATAAATATCAGTCATGGCCTACTCAGGAACTAAACTTGGAACATAGGATATTTGAATGAAATTTCCCTCGGCCTCAGTGTAAAACATGAAATATGCAATCAAAACATTGACGTCTAATGTCCAGGCACCCTGTTTGTTGCATCAGCAAGCATATATTGCCTTGGCGCGACGTTTAGCATCATCCCTATTTTTGCTCTCAGATTCTTCCGTATTTAAAATTTTAAACAAAAACTTACAACTTACCCAGATATATTCACCTGAAACAGATGTATGTATACCTATATAATAAAAACGCAAAAAATGTCTATATTTCTTCCAAATTTACTAGATAGGTACTTTATATGTAACATATAAACTTATTAATTCTTTGATAAAAACAGATATACAATATGGCAGGTTGCAAATTGACACCTAACAAGAAGTTTTATAATACAAATAAAATAAAACAAATTTTAATAAGTCTATAATCATATATTATATGTGTTGCATCTGCCGGCACGCAGAGAGAAACAAAACATGCTAAACGTGAAGGCGAAGAGAAAGACTATGAATGATGCATCTGGCGGTCTGAATTAATTATGGCGCCGCGCGGAGTAAACCCATGAGGTCTCTCATTATTTATTGTTATAGCATTGTTAGTTTACAAGCAAAAAATATGGGATTTGCTCTATTACCTGGTCAAGACATAGGCGAAACTTTTATAAAGAATAGTATTTTCTCATTTAGGCCTTCCTTTTTTGTCAAATGAATGTTATATTTAAAAAAGACCACTTGTTAACCAAATTATTGCACGGCTGAAACCGAGATATTTACGTTTAAAACTATTTTCGGCCATAAGGGGCAATGGCAATGATTTTTTTAAAATAATTATAAAAAAATACTCCCTACAAAGACCTATTTGTGCTTTGGACCAAAAAATAACTATGTTTTTCTCTATACGGTGGTATCAATATCTCGATTTTTGATGAGAGTGCCCTTTTGCACAGTCTAATTTTGTATTACCTCCGGAATAAGGGTTACCTTATCATGTACTTCCATCCCTGAAAAATTCAGCTTGTGACAAAAAAGTGGGAGGTAAATCGTTTTCTAGAGCGAATATATTAACACATACACTCTACTATTACCAAATAATTACATATGGCTTGTTATTTGTTGCCTTTGTTGAATTTATTTCATATTATTCAGGTTTTCATATGATTATTGTTCTAGTATAGTCATAAATATCCCACACATATTACTTATAGTTACTTGTCTTGTAATTGTAATTTCTTCTGCTAGATAACAAACACAAACAATTTTCATTTGATATACAGCTGTCGCGTTCAATACCCAAAAACATCTCCTGTCATTTGCACTAGCGTAACTAGATGAACGGGAGGGCACAAAGCTTCCAGAAGCCTCAGAAGAGATCCATCCCTCTTTTTACAATTAATATTGATAACGAGTAACCGTCTGATTTTCTTGGGTAACTCAAACCTATGTGCAGCCAGACTTATCAATTTCTATATTTTTGTTTGCCCAAGCTGTCTCGCTGTCTTGTCCTTGATCTTTACAAATAATGTTACTGAATCCTTTACAGAGTTCCACAATACCAATACAATTCTTTTGTGAATTTAATACTGTTTCGAACTGCGCTAACACTTTTTATATAATTAGTTTAACCAGTGATCTACAAACGCCTGATCTACAAGAAGACATTATTAATAGGTATGCTGTAATTCTTTTCTGAAAGGCAACATTTAAGATATATAGAAGTTTCTTTATTTAATTTTGGGTAATATTACATATGAATCCCATTCTTGTAGTAATAGCACAGCTTATACCGTACCGAATCAGTTATTGAACTCTACGTCGGCTCCTTTGATGTCGATGAAGCCAGATTTGACTTTTTCATGCTTTCCTCATTTTTCGCGCATGCCCTTCATACATTAAAAATGTTAGGTTTTAATGGCCAGCTGGAACTCAACAGAGACGGACTGGATTTAATTTAGTTTACATTTTTAGTAAATTAAATTAAACATGATATGTAACTGTAAGTGAAATTGATAAAAAAAGATATCTGGTAAACGTGATCGAGAATGATCAGTCATTTATACATAACCATGAATATGTTGTTTATAAGTGTAAATAAATATATAAATATTTTGATATGAACATAGAATATCAATTTTTCTACAGCCGCGCGCAAAATAACTAATTGCTAAATTTAAATGATATCGCAAAATCGACGAATGCCGTGTATCCTTATTTTGCGCTCTAGCGCGAACAAGGAAAAGAAAATTCTCACTTTTTTCGTCGAGGGTGCTATGAATGGTCATGGAAACCGAGGATAAATAAATGACAGTCATGCGTTTGTTACAGTTTGTTGCTGGCACTCCTGTTCTAAATATGCCCGAGGAATATAATATGTCAAACCTGACAGCCATTTGCAAATTTCAGAATAAGTATAGAGAAAAATGTGCATTTAATTTTAAAAAATGCGGCTGTAGAAAAAGTTCTGTGTGTTTTTCGAGCGCAAAGTAAGATTGCCGTTTTCGAAAGATATGTGATATTGTTCACTACTTATTTCTAATTAAATTTACATACCACCTTTGTAATATTAGTGTGACGGTTCTAAATTGGTTGCCTTTATTATGGGATGCTAAGAGGCTAGACAAAACTACAATTTATGTCTCAAGTTTAAAAAGTTACACTTCCTGCAGAAGGGAGCCAAACAATTATCGACGTAGAATATTAATTTATCATGCAATGTGATATGAATGAACTATACTTTAATCTCAATACTTAATGTAAACATCTACTTACAACCTTTCATCTTTCGGAAAACTAAAATATCCGGAAGCTGGATTGACTTTCTTGTGCCCTTTGCAGACAAAACAACGTACGGCCATGGTTAACAATGAAAACACGTTAATGATTAAACGTACAAAAAGTTAACACCCTTAATAAATAAATAATCGAGCACAAATAATAACACGCAAACAATCCAATCTAAGAACGTAACCTGCTGCTTCTTGTCAAAAAATCGAGAGTCCAACGCTGTGCGGTGTGTTCAGTTTCCGACTCAACCAGGTTTATGTCTCTTCGATTCAGCAAACTGTCGTAATAGAAAAAGATAACACTACATTGAACACCAAACCGGTTCTGTTATTCATAAATAAACGAAGTCGCCCTCATATAATTCGGCTCGTAGCAGACGCCGAGAATATGAGGAAAATGCTCCTATTGGTTGGATTTTATTGCTTCAAA